>JACGAQ010000547.1:0-118086 GCA_014119065.1 Orius insidiosus | reverse complement strand
TACCTGATTGGTTGTAAGTTGAAGTTTGCGCTTTGCTAACGGATAGAAGATGGCTGAGATCAGTTGTGTACAAGGATTCGTATAGGGAGCCTCCAGGTTCGACGCAGTTTCTCTCCTTCTCGACTTCTGAAACATCCAAAAATTGGTCCCATGAAAAAGTCAGTGAGAGCAATCGAAATGTTTAAATCCAGGATATCCGTATGCAGACGGAGGGTATTCACGGTTCTCCATTCTTTAGGATATACACACTCTTTTCCGGGAGTCAAACATCCCTTTCCGGGAACGGACTACCGCCGGCGGCAGTACGCTTTATGCACTCGCTCGAACACCAACTCTCATCCCCCGGAAAAATTATCAAAATGTTTATTAAAAAAAAGAAAAAAAAAAAACTAAAAAAAAATCGGCTTAAAAAAATTATAAGTATGTGAACTTCGGTGAACGGTAATCGTGATAACTCACCTTCAGTTTTGAACGGGAAAAAATCGGTCATAACGTTTTGGTTTTTTTATTTTTCAAATTCTATAAAGTTGAGGATGATAAAGTGTGCGTATAGTGTGATTGGAAGAGAAGGACTGTACTGGGCAACAGCTTCTCCCTCTCCTGTCTCTCTATCAAACCGAACAATATCAACCCAAAACCTGCCACTCCGCTAACAGGTACACCGCAAGCTAACAATTCACGATATTTAACACAAAAACAACAAATTAACTTTTTTTTTTGTTTAATTTACTTCAATAAATTCTGAACATTTCTGCACGATTAAGCCTGTTTAACTTTTTGAACTTCTAAAAATGTCTTAAAAACCATCCATTTTTAAGCAAGTTAAAACACTGAAATATGGACACAGAAGTCTGTGAATAAAAAAATATTTTATAACCTTTTAGTTGGTCTATTGTTAAGTTTACACCCATCGGAGGAGTGGTTTAAACGGAGTGGAGAGAGAGAGAAGATGAAAAAAAAAACGACCTAAAATACAGATCCCTTAAATGGAAAACATGTTAGTATTGTTTAAAAAAGACACTCAAGCCGTAAAATTGCTTGACGGAATTAACCTATTGTTTTCCCCTTGGCTGCCTTTATCTTGATTTTCCCACAATTTATAATGTTTAATGCATAGGTTTTTGTAATGGAGCGAATCCAGTTTATATTGTCAACAATCCAATAGTTTATAACTATGGTAATTCTAATATTTTTCTATCTGATTAAAAAAAAAGTTAAAAAAAAAAAATCTTTTGCGTAAAATTCTTATGATGTCAAAAAGTAGAAAAAACTCAAAGTTAAAAATATTCGACCATTTTACAGACGCGATAATAGTGTGGAGTGATTGGTTAATGCTAGACCGCTCCCACTCTGTTCTTTCCGACCCTTTTTATGTTTTTTTAAGACTCAACCTCTATACATTTATGAGTTCCTACATCATTGGAGATGATCGTTTTTAACGGGTAGAAGGCTCGTGCCGACCGATTAAAAAAAAGGGGAGGGCTCGTGCTTTTCCGTCCCGTCATTCTCTTTAATTAAAACATAATTCGATAAGCATACAAACCTTTTTGTAATATTTCTAAGTGTTCCCAGAGGATGTCGCCCATAAAAGGAGGAGCTCTCGTTAAAAACGCTTCTTTACCCATGGCACAGATGTCTTTCCCTCTCATATAAAATTGCTGCATTTTAACGCCTTCTAACGAAAACTCTCGTATCGCCCATGCGAGCCAATGAGCGACTTGAGTTTCGTTCCACTGTCTTGGATCTGAAAGAAAAAAAAAAGAATTTAAGGGAGAGTAAAAAAAACTTAAAATTACAGCTTTGAAAAAAACTTAGATGAAGTATAGACGTATTATTTTTCCCATACAATTAGATAATTAAGAGCCCTTAGATAGGGTAAAGGAGATTAGCGAGAGATGGCGAAGAGTCAGCTGTGGAATGAGAGGGCCACCGCGTTGAAGGATCGTGAGAAAAAAGGCGGTTCAGCTGTCCCTGCCCCGTGTAACACGTGAATATTTTAAGTGCGTTTTTATATTCGATCGGAGATAAACACAGGAAAAAAAGATCATCGGTTTTTTGCCATTCATTTCCTAAATTTTTGCATACTCTTGTGTATGATGTTTGAGGCCTAACGCGGAATTGACACTTGAGTCCTTGGCGTAAAAGCGGAGGCGTTTCGGCCTTGACTAGGATATGATCACGTCGGTCATTCGTGTCCGAAATTGTCAAGGAGTTCATTTTCCTTCATCCCCTCCTTCTCGAGATTATTGACACGAGGAAACCCGCATCTTAATTCATAAAACGTACGGGTTTTTAAATGGAAATCTCCGAGAAAACTGTTTTCTCCAAGAGAAATTTTTAAAAAAGACATCATTTCCAGGGATCATTGAGGACGTTTATGAGGTTTGACAAGGGATGGTCTCGGAAGGAATATGTAAAAAGGTAACTAGGTATATGGTTTGCTTTCCATGTTGCATAATGTGTAATAATTGTGAGCAAGGAGGGTGACCGACACGGTGAAGCACACCTACCTCATATTACGTCATCATCTATTGTCTCTTTTATTAAATATACTGACTGGCATGATCCGAAATTGCACAACGGCCCGATATTTTAAATTGAATAAAAAAGAAGAAGCGATTTTCTCAGAAAGGATTCCCTAGCAATCCGTGTCATTGTCTCGATTCGGTGAATAGGCGAAGGTCCGAAGGTTTTTTCCGAGGTGGGAGAAAAGAGAGAGGTCTCTCGCTCCGGTTCACTTCCTCCTCGAGGATGGCGGAGGATAGATTCGGGATTCGAATGTATTCGTGAGTGGAAGGGGGAATCGAGCGGCCGTGATTGGACCGTCGAACCACTTCAATGGAGGAGGGGAGTAAAACCGATTGTATGTAGATATGGATGTAGATGATGACTCGTCCCTTCCCCTTCTTTAGAATTAATAGGGCCCCAAATACTTTTAAATCACAGGCTCCCTCCTGTCAACAACGCCTCCTTTTAAATTACCCTCAGGGTCCTTTATAGGGCACATAATAAACCTGTATTACCACACCTTCTCCCTTTTTGGCCCTTCCTTTGCCATCATTTACATAGATACGTAAATCTCAATTTTATACCCCGTTTATTCAATGGAGGACAATTTCATCTTTGAACGACGCAATTCTTACCGTTTCGATATAGCTAAGTCGACTTGAATTAATAAAACTGTTAAAAACCATGAGTCGAGAATTTTAAGTACCCATTGTTCGTCTTTAGTTTATTCGAGAGACAAAAAGAAAAAAAAAAAAAAAGAGAGAGAAAAAAAATGAACGCCATTTTAAAAAACCGAGATAAACAATTTTTCTGGAGTTAAGAGGCCGATTCTTGTGTGAAAACACTCAAAACTTAACTGCGGGGGTCTGAAAATCATTTTCAAAAACAAGGGGATCTTATTTTAAGGAGGTATGATGGTTTTTAAGTGAGTTGCTTTGCAAATTTTTCGTTGTTAACAACGGTTTTCGGTTTTTCCCTTCTATCTCGGAAACCGTCGCACAAAACGAAAAAATGTCATAAGTAAAAGTCGTAGCTACGGAAATTTCCTACAAAAAAGACCTCTTCGGTTTTTTTGTCAGAGCAATACTTAAGGAGATATGAGGGTTCTTAAGTGAGTTGCTTTGCAAATTTTTCGTTGTGAGCAACGGTTTTCGGTTTTTCCCTTCTATTTCGGAAACCGTCGCTCAAACGAAAAAATGTCCTAAGTAAAAGTTGTAGGTACAAAGATTTCCTACAAAAATTTCTTTATTCATTATTTGCGTAAGAGCAATATTTAAGGAGTTATGAGGTTAAAACTAATAATCCTACAGAGCCTGTCTGAAAACTTAAACCCTTCATATCTCCTAAAATATTGCTCTGACCGAAAAAACCAATAAGATTTTATGTAGTAAATCTCCGTAGCTACAACTTTTACTTATGACATTTTTTCGTTTTGAGCGACGGTTTCCAAGATAGAAGGGAAAACCCGAAAACCGTTGTTAACAACGAAAAATTTGCAAAGCAACTCACTTAAAAACCATCATATCCCCTTAAAAATTGGGGAAAAAAACTTAATGGTGGAAATGAAAGGTTGATTAGCTAAAAGGTAACTTAGGAAAATGGAATAAGACGCGAAATAAGCCACAAAGAATGTTGATTTGAACTCAGATCACGATTACGATTTGTATTCATAAGTCGTTAAACGTGTCGCGTTGACTTATCGTGTTAAAAAAGTGCGTATAGTTCAAAGCTACCTTAAAATTTTAAAGAAAACATTAATTGTGAAGGATCGCAAAACCCTTATCGTGAGAGGGAGAGAGAGAGAAAAAAACTAGATAGCGGTTAACCCTCTTTTATCGACATTTAAAATTTTTGGACGTTCAATTACTATCAAGAATGTTTTTTATCTCCCCCGGGCTGCTGATTAGCAATGACAAAAGGGGAAAAACGAAGTCAGATATGGGAGAAAAACTTATCTTTAAGACGTATCTTGGTTTGTGCGGAGAGACGATAAAGAAGTTCATATCAATATTGTTTAAATTTTTTTTTATCAATTTTTTTTTTCGTTAAATAAATTGAGAGAAAAGAATCAATGAAACTACTCTGTAGGTAATCGTCGCTTCTGTGTCGCATCTTCTAATTTAAATTCAAGGGAGCCTGGCCGATTTCAAGGGCAGTCACACTTTCAATCATATGTCTCGTTTACACAATGGGTTTTTTCCCCTGAAGCAGAAATGAAAATTTTTATCACCAATTTTTAAAAGACCCTCACACTTCACCGATTTTCAAAAAATCTGCGCCTGCGATCTGTCCGTTTAGCTGGTTCCCCTGAATTTACACCCGATAAACCAAAATTAAAAACAGAAATTCGTGGAAAAAAAAGTTGTTATCTAGAAATAAAAAAGCGATAGTATTCAGGATCAAGTTCAATGTTTAATTCATTTTATTTCTGAGGAGTTAACGAGCTCGCATGAAACGGAATAGTTTTAAAAATAAGTTAAGTGAAAAGTTGTGTTTTATTGAAATTTATTTTTGAATAGACAATAAAGAAGATTCGTATTTCCCACACGGTCATCATTATTTACGAAAACGATTTGTTCGAGTATGTTAATCACGGCTATTTGACAACCAAATTGCTATTTTCTCAAGTAGATTTTTTTTATCTTCTTAAAATATCGAAGACGAAGAACAAACAGAAAAAAAACCAAGGGCCTTTTTGAATGATTCTTCATTTGGAATAAAAAAAATTATTTCCCCCTTGCTCAGGGTCCCCAAAACAGCTGGAACGTCACCAGCACCGACGGGTGAACTCAAAGAGGCTTCGCACCCATCGGGTTGTGGCAATTTTCAGCCCGGGACCCATCGGGTATGTGGCAATTTTCAGCCCGGGACCCATCGGGTATATTGCAATTTTCAGCCGGGGAACCATCGGGTATATTGAAATTTTCTGCCCGGGAACCATCGGGTATGTGGCAATTTTCAGCCCGGGACCCATCGGGTATATTGCAATTTTCAGCCAGGGAACCATCGGGTATATTGAAATTTTCTGCCCGGGAACCATCGGGTATGTGGCAATTTTCAGCCGGGGAACCATCGGGTATATTGCAATTTTCATCCCGGGAACCATCGGGTATATTGCAATTTTCAGCCCGGGATCCATCGGGTATGTGGCACTTTTCAGCCCGGGAACCATCGGGTATGTGGCAATTTTCAGCCCGGGTACCATCGGGTATATTGCAATTTTCAGCCTTGGAACCATCGAGTATATTGCAATTTTCAGCCTTGGAACCAACGGGTATATTGCAATTTTCGGCACGGGAACCATCGGGTATATTGCAATTTTCAGCCCGGGAACCAACGGGTATGTGGCAATTTTCTGCCCGGGAACCATCGGGTATATTGCAATTTTCAGCCCGGGAACCATCGGGTATATTGCAATTTTCAACCCGGGAACCATCGGGTATGTGACAATTTTCAGCCCGGGAACCATCAGGTATATTGCAATTTTCAGCCCGGGAACCATCGGGTATATTGCAATTTTCAGCCCGGGAACCATCGGGTTATTGCAATTTTCAGCCCGGGAACCATCGGGTATATTGCAATTTTCAGCCCGGGAACCATCGGGTATGTGGCAATTTTCAGCCCGGGAACCATCGGGTAGGTATATTGCAATTTTCAGCCTGGGAGCCATCGGGTATATTGCAATTTTCAGCCCGGGAACCAACGGGGTATGTGGCAATTTTCAGCCCGGGAACCATCGGATATATTGCAATTTTCAGCCCGGGAACCATCGGGTATAATTATCTCGTTTTGGGAACCAAGTACCCAAAAACCGGTTTGGAGGGTATCACAAGTTTTAGAAGTACTTAACAGGTTTAAAATTGAACGCATGAGAAGAAAATTATGTAAACATGCTGACTAGGGTTCGATTACTAGTTTTAACGCGGCGTGACACACGATATTTTAATAAAAACCGGCAGTATTTAATTGCTGACAGGAGCCCTACTGCTGATAAGAGTACAAAATCAAAGACTGACGGGATAAAAGATTGGAAAAACGTTAACATTCTACCACGCCCGCGCCGTATCGCTTAATTATAATGCTTGATTTATACAACAGGTGTTCTTGTTAGTACATACGCCAAGTTCAAAAGACACGCGAATGATATCCAGAAGATAGAGTCTTTTTTTGGGAGTCTTGCAACTGGGCCAATCCTTTCTACCTGATAAAAAATGTCGCCGATGGACGTATCTAACTGGGCCATTGTATCAAAATCATAAGTATCTAACTGGGCCAATGAACACTAAAATAATTGTATCCAACTGGGCCAATACTTGATTATCAACAAATGCGAGGAGAATTGGTCGTTTTTACTACTGCAACAAACTAACCATGTTTTTAGATGGTACTTTCCAGTTTGCGCCTTCGTACTTTAAACAGTTCCTCAAGACACACGGGTTTATCGGAAATAATTACATTCCACTCGTTTTTTGTTTAATTAACAGTAAACGAGAAGAGGCTTATAAGTTAAAAAAGGCAATTTTGGTCAAAAATGCCTTAAAAAAGTCAATTTTTGGTCAAAAATGCCTTAAAAAAGTCAATTTTTGGTCAAAAATGCCTTAAAAAAGGTAATTTTGGTCAAAAATGCCTTGAAAAAGGTAATTTTGGTCAAAAATGCCTTAAAAAAGGTAATTTCGGTCAAAAATGCCTTACAATAGGTAATTTTGGTCAAAAATGCCTTTAAAAAAGTCAATTTTTGCTCAAAAATGCCATAAATCTGTTGTTTTTCAGACAAAAACTGTGAAAAATGTTTTTAATGAAATGCAATTTTGGTCGAAAATGCCTTAAAAATGCAATTTTGGTAAAAAATGCCTTAAAAAAAGGCAATTTTTGGTCAAAAATGCCATAAATCTGTTGTTTTTCAGACAAAAACTGTGAAAAATGCTTTTAATGAATGGCAATTTTGGTCGAAAATGCCTTAAAAATGCAATTTTGGTCAAAAATGCCTTAAAAATGCAATTTTGGTCAAAAATGCCTTAAAAAAAGGCATGGCCGTGTGCCCGACAAGTGGGATGCAGGTTTCATTTAACTCAAGCTTGGTGGCGTGCAATTCAGAGGTTCGGGTTGACAGTCGAATATAAAAACGATACAACTGTAGGATCAATAAAATATGAAGTAAATTTTTAATTTTGATTTTTTTATTGTTATCCTACTACAAAATCGACGCTATTAATTTTGGCCGACTTGGGCACCAGTTTTTGGCCGAATTAGTAACTATAGCTTTCGAGTGGTTGGCCGAGTTGGGCACGATAGTTGTCAAGTCGTTGGCCCAGTTAGATACATTTTGGGTCGTTGATGAAAATATTTGGCCCGGTTGGTTACCAGCCCTTTTTTTTAGGCTGAAAGAACAAGAAGAAAAAAATGCGTTTGTGGGTGGAAGAGGGTTTTTTTCTTCTAATTATGGGAAGTTCGGAATAATCCCTTTACTTCAAAAATGTTTTTAAAAAATTGTCTTACCTTTTAAAATATTTAGTTTGATTTGTTCTTTTTCCCACGAGGCGAAAGACGCTTTTAAAGCTTCAGTCATTTTCTTATTGGTTCCTGGTGTAAGAGGAGGCACTTGTGTAGGCATTTCTGAAATAAAAAAAAAACATAAAATGAACGTTTTTAAAATTCAAATAAATTTTTGTTTGTTCCAGAACTGAGGAGAATTCGGACCATGGGAAGCTTAATCGGTGTTGATGACCTAATCCGTTTGGTGACTAGTGGTTACCATGGAGATTAAGTGATTTGATTGCTTCTTCCTCTTGTAACAACGACTTTTCTTTTAACATCAAGTACCGAATGATAAGGAGGAACCTATAAAGTTTGAAAAATAACTATTTTTTACGAAAATTAAGTACCGTAAGTGGGGATACCTCTATACTCCTCCAATTACAGCTTAATTGATTCATTTTATTCTCATAAAAGGTATTCCAGAATAAAAATGTAGGTTGTACAGATCAAAGATATTCTCAAGTTAAGCTATTAGGCTTGGGTCATTAAAAAAGGCCTTGGAAATCCTGAAATATTCTTTTTTTTTTCTTCTTTTAACTTCTTCAGTGGCAACTTTATTTAGCCGGTAATTGTGATCCACTGTTAAGGAGTTGTATAATAAACTTTCCAGTTTCCTCCATTAACTTTTATCGTTTATCGGAGAACAAAGTAGAAATTTAAAAGCTTAGAATCGCACTTTTTTCGCTTGTCAGATTTATTGCCCTACAATCCGTTAATTTGCCAATCACTTTTTTCCACCTCGACCTATTTCTTTTGTTCTGACAATGTTTTAACATGAAAGGTGCGCCGGGAAGATTTGGGGCTAATTTATGGAGGATGAGTGCCTTATGGTGTAATTGAAGGGGGGTGAGGTTTACGCCCGCACGACAGGTCCACTACACCCCTTTGTTAACATTAAACCAAAGTTACCATTTTGAGCACAATTTTTAGTCTATATGAGGCGCTCCGAAGACGAAGGGCGAACTCGACAAAACGTAGTTTCGAGATATTCGCATTTTAAAGTTTTCCGTTAAGGGCGAACTCGACAGAAAAGTCACTTTCTGGAATTTTCGTGGCGAGATTTTAGAATCATCATAGAATCATCATAGAATCATAGAGAAAAGGGTTTTTTAAAAATCACCAAATCTCGAAAAGAAAAAAAAATTAAATAAAAAAGGTTGACAGTAGAGCTTTGCCGCATATCGGTTTTTACGTATTTTAAAGGGGAAAAAAGGGGAAACTCAATAAAAAAATTACATGGGTGTATTCTTCAAAAGGTCTAGAATCTGAAAATGAAAAAAAAAAAATTTGTCCTATGTCGAGTTCGCCCTTCGTATTCGGAGTGCCTCATATTGAATACTGAAATAAAGGAAACAAAAAAAATCCCACGGCCGATAGTAAAATATTTTGTGGAACCCTTGACGCTTTTTTCTCTATCAGACGAGAGAGAATGGCCCAAAAGTAGAAGCGGATGGGACAAACGTTGCATACTAAAAAGCGACATCGTCACCTTTTTTTTCCATACCTAACGATCATAAAAAAGATTCGTAGGGAAACATTTTTTTAAAAATAAAATTCCACGGTAAAAAAAATGTTAATTAATTTAGTTAACGTGGTTTATACTACGAATTACTGTTTAAAAAATATAATTTCCATGTTTGTCCCACAGAGATGTTTTTTCAGCGACTAAGTACCAGAAATAATATTTATAATGATTAGACTGTGAGAAAAGGTCAAACCCGCATGGGTTTCAGGTTGTGCAGTCAATAAATGAGTGCAAGAAAAAATAGGTTCTTATACATTGTTAACCTAAAGTCTGGACGCTGATCACTCCGTGTTCTTAAGATTAGCGCGAATAAGGTTTAGTATTGGGGAAGGAAATAATTGAGTTAGGTGGCAGTAAGACGGCATGTGTTTAGAGCAGGTGGTTCGGGCCAGGTGGGTCAGGCACATGCTACCTGCCTACTAGTGTGTCCGTTACACCCGTACCCACTAGTTTTCTTCTTAACTTTCTTCTTAATGTACGCTCTTTTGTTTTTGTCAAGTGGCCAAACAAAAAAGACCGATCATTAAATGATAAAGATCTCGTAGAGGAGTTGAAACGGTCAATATGTAAGCCAGAAGAGGAAATCAGAAATTTTTCCCCATGCTAATTTTTGTGATTTGACCTGGAATAACGCAAAAAGGATGCCGTTCTAGTTTTTTAAATATGCCAATTTAAATTTTTGAATTCGTTAAGGAGGTATGATGGTTTTTAAGTGAGTTGCTTTGCAAATTTTTCGTTGTTATCAACGGTTTTCGGTTTTTCCCTTTTATCTCGGAAACCGTCGCTCAAAACGAAAAAATGTCCTAAGTAAAAGTTGTAGGTACTAAAATTTACTACATAAAATATCTTATTAGTTTATTCCGTCAGAGCAATACTTTAGGAGATATGGAAGTATTTAAGTTGGTTGCTTTGCAAATTTTTAGTTGTTAACAACGGCTTTCGGTTTTTCCCTTCTATCTCGGAAACCGTCGCTCAAAACGAAAAAACGTCCAAAGTAAAAGACGTAGCTACGGAAATTTTCTACAAAAAAGACCTCATTGGTTTTTTGTCAGAGCAATACTTAAGGAGATATGAGGGTTCTTACGTGAATTGCTTTGCAAATTTTTCGTTGTGAGCAACGGTTTTCGGTTTTTCCTTTCTATCTCGGAAACCTTCGCTCAAAACGAAAAAATGTACTAAGTAAAAGTTGTAGGTACAAAGATTTCCTACAAAAATCTCTTCATTCATTATTTGCGTAAGAGCAATATTTAAGGAGTTATGAGGTTAAAACTAATAATCCTACAGAGCCTGTCTGAAAACTTAAAACCTTCATATCTCCTAAAATATTGCTCTGACGGAAAAAACTAATAAGATTTTTTATGTAGTAAATTTCCGTAGCTACAACTTTTACTTAGGACATTTTTTCGTTTTGAGCGACGGTTTCCAAGATAGAAGGGAAAAACCGAAAACCGTTGCTCACAACGAAATATGTACAAAGCAACCAACTTAAAACCCTCATATCCCCTTAAATCATCATAAAAAATCTATTTGTGACCCAATATTATCAGCTAAAAAATGTTCCCGCAGTAAATGAGATCCCACACGTAAATTCCTTTTTTTTTCAAGCCGTTTTGCACCAAACTCAGGCTTCCGCAGACAAGCAGTTTTTGACAAATAAATTCCCTTATCGACAAATTGGGATCTTTCCACCCAAAGCAACTGCAGAAAAACCCAGTACGTCCCTCGTTTTGCCTTCTAGAATTGAGGACCTATCAATTTAAAGTAAAAAATTATATCTAAAACGATAAGTCAATTTGTGTCTAAATTTTTTTTTGATGAAGGTTTAGCAAACGAAATTGAGGTCTAGGCTCTCTATGTCTTGATTGGTTTTCTAACTTATAAATAGTGAAATTTTAACGAGATGACGTTTTCAAAATGAGAAGCATTTTTCTTAATTTGCCAAAGAGGAAAGTTTGAAATGATTCCTATCGATTTTAAGACTTCCGGTCGAGGAATCCCCATTAAAACGAAGCCCGAAAAAGGGAGGAATGCCAAACGTGTAGCTAAGACAAGTTCTTGGTTTAATCAGGTTGTAATATAAAATAGACGTCGTTAAAATTATCCGAAAAGGAGGATGGAAATTTGAGAGAATTCGGTTGAGAAAAAAAAAAATCGTAATAACTTTCTCCGTTGAACTCTGGATGTCCAAGCGACCTGTTCTGTGGGAGGGCGCGCTTTCTGTGAAGCCGTGCGCCGCCCTACTTAAACTCATCGACAACATTTCCTGTTCAAATCCAACTTCATCGAGTCTACGTTGACCTACTTAACTCCCATTCACAAGCTCGAGCTGCAAACCTGTTATCAAATCGTTTCAAAGGTGTAAAACCTCGTTTCATTTTTTAAACCTATAGATTTTTGAACAGAAAAACGGCGATTTTCATGAATGGGACTGTTGCGGGGGGAGGGGATCTTGTCTAAATCGGCTTATTGTTCGCTTCTTTGTCTGCTGATTGCACGAGATTGGCCTTTTGTCACTCCTCGCCCGCTCTTCAAACTTACCAATTAAACGATTTATCCAACAACCGAAAAATCTTACGATCTACCTTCCAGATCAAATTCAAGGCTCAAAATCGCCCTAAGAAAGTAAAAAGAATTTGATATCTTCGAGTTTTTTTTTTTTTTTTCAATATATGTATATCGAATATTGTCGGTGAACAAAAATAAATATATCTTGAAAACAGTGCGTCCTAGAGAAAAAATGAATAGAATAAAAATTAAAGAGAATCGAATTTCCAACAGATTTTATTTAGTGCATTTTTTCAATATCTGTAACGGTTTACGATTTACAAGCGTTTAAAAATTAACCTTCTTAATGGTTATACTTCAAAAACCTTCTTACACGGAGAAGGTCAACTTTTGATGGACTTTAACGCCTAAAATGTTTAAAATTTTGAAAAAATGAACTACTACACAAAACTAGTCAAATAGAAACTCTTATATTTTTATTAATTCCATCTCTTTATTACGTCATTAAGAGGTCACGGCCAAGCAAAATTAATTTATTAGAGCGTAGTTCAAAATCCCAAATAAAAATTATATAAGTAGGAAACAAAATGTTAAGGTAAAAAAAACTGAAGATTCTTAATTCCTTATAGTACCGTGAATGAGTTATTTTGATTTTAATAACTGGTCCAAGGTGAATTTTTTCGTTCCATTTAGGAAGTTGTAATTGGAGAAAGAAGGAACTTCCCTAGCCGGTCGAGAGGATGGGATTTCCGGAGGACGCGAAACGGACGGCCGACCGAGTAGACCCACAAACAGAAGAGGCAGGAAGCCCAATGACGAACCTCTTCCTTTACGAATCATAAACAACGTCTGGAAGATTCACGCAAAAATCAGGTGTTTTTTAAGGAGGTATGATGGTTTTTAAGTGAGTTGCTTTGCAAATTTTTCGTTGTTAACAACGGTTTTCCTACTATCTCGGAAACCGTCGCTCAAAACGAAAAAATGTCAAAAATAAAAGTTGTAGGTACTGAAATTTACTAGATAAAATATCTTATTAGTTTTTTCCGTCAGAGCAATACTTTAGGAGATATGGAAGTATTTAAGTTGGTTGCTTTGCAAATTTTTCGTTGTTAACAACTGGTTTTCCCTTCTATCTCGGAAACCGTCGCTCAAAACAAAAAAACGTCCTAAGTAAAAGTCGTAGCTACGGAAATTTCCTACAAAAAAGACCTCATTGGTTTTTTTGTCAGAGCAATACTTAAGGAGATATGAGGGTTCTTAAGTGAGTTGCTTTGCAAATTTTTCGTTGTGAGCAACGGTTTTCGGTTTTTCCCTTCTATCTCGGAAACCGTCGCTCAAAACGAAAAAATGTCCTAAGTAAAAGTTGTAGGTACAAAGATTTCCTACAAAAATTTCCTTATTCTTTATTTGCGTAGGAGTAATATTTAAGGAGTTATGAGGTTAAAACTAATAATCCTACAGAGCCTGTCTGAAAACTTAAAACCTTCATATCTCCTAAAATATTGCTCTGACGGAAAAAACTAATAAGATTTTATGTAGTAAATTTCCGTAGCTACAACTTTTAGTTGGGACATTTTTTCGTTTTGAGCGACGGTTTCCAAGATAGAAGGGAAAAACCGAAAACCGTTGCTCACAACGAAATATGTACAAAGCAACCAACTCAAAACCCTCATATCCCCTTAATCGAAAATTCTAAAAAAGTAGGGAAACATGTCAGCTCGACAAAACGTGCAGTTCAGAATTAAAGGATAAAAATACCGTCGGCGAAATTGACTTATGAGCTTCGTCTGTAAAATAAAATAACAGGCAGAGACAGATGGCAGACGCTCCCGAAGATATTTTCTTCCCAAATGGTCCAACTCGCTAAATGAACTTTCTATAAAACATCCTAGGTGACCTCATGGCTTTTAATCATAGTGTTATAATAATATTTTTTTTAGAAAGAAGGTTTTTTTGACAGTATACAAAAGCACAATGAGACAGTTTCACACGGTAAAAAAAAGCTAATTGAAAAAAAAAATCTTTACATTTGTACAAGGGCAACTTAAAAACGAAATTAACCTTTATTTTGAGGTTGTCCACGCGTAACTTCCCATGGATATTAAACAAAAATAATTATCGCGGTTAAAAAATAATTTTTTTCCCCCGTTTAAGATGTGTTGAGTGGTTATTTCAAATAAAGAGAATTTATAAAAATTACGAGTCAACCGGTTGAGAAAATTACTTTTACTCTGGATCATCTATCGGTAATCGACCTATTTTATTGTTTATAAACAAGGCGAGATTCTTCTTTCAACCGGGTTTTAGCTTCCTGCAATCGATATCCGGATTACGCACATTTCCTTTGTAACACGAGAGCTCCTCGGCTCCTTTTTTCTACGACACAGCGTTCCTCAGATTTTAGCCATCGATTTACACTTTTGTAAGGTGAATTTTTTTTCCGGAGAGGAGTGTTTATGTAGTTCCTGTGACGTGTTTACGCGTAGTCAACATGTTGGCAATATTATTTTTGCAAATCGTTAAACCGGAAAATGTGTTAAGGTCTCATTTCCTGTCCTAATAATTGCTGCTGAGGGTGGCGAAAATCATACGATGACCTTGTATCCCCACCTTCGCCTTGTTTTGAGCAGGTACTAATGAAAAAAATGTAAAAAATAAATAAAATCGAAAATTGTTCTTGATGGGGCCGACATTTCATCCATTAAAGTGGTGAATAAAAGAAATCGGTGCACACTTCCTCTGCAGCTGGGAAACCTCGACACTTGCTCAGGGGGATGCTCGAGAGGACATGAGGGGGAGGACAAAAAAAAAGTTTCAGCCTCCTAGGCCATCCAACCCGGGTTTTAAATGTCGCCCTTCCGGATGTTCCCCTTACCAAATTCCAAATAAATTAAAAATAAACCCACTTAAAAAACGACCCCAAATAATTACGTCAAAAATTATTCTGGAGATTATTCAAATGCTTAGTTTAGCTAGTTATTGATTCTAAATAAATGGTAACAGGTGTTTTTTTCTTAATGTCCTTTATATGAGGCGCTCCGGATACGAAGGGCGAACTCGACAATTTTAAAGCTTCGGTTTTTACGTATTTAAAGGGGAAAAAATGGCGAACTCAACGTAAAAATTATATGGGTGTATTCACCAAGAGGTCTAGAATCTGAAAATGAAAAAAAAACTGACGTCGAGGGTATCACAATAACTTCTTTAAGGAAGTTAAAAAATTTGTCCGATGTCGAGTTCGCCCTTCGTATCCGGAGCGCCTCATATGTAATATGTTAATAAAGCTACTCGTATACGTTTCTCCTATATATGACGGACAATCAACACTTTAATTTTTTATCACGTCATTATTTTGGGAGAAACAGAAGACTTGAACGCCGGGAAAAAAAGGTCGAAGATTAAGGTTAAAATAAGGCGCTCCGGATACGAAGGGCGAACTCGACATCGGACAAATTTTTTAACTTCCTTAAAGAAGTTATTGTGATACCCTCGACGTCAGTTTTTTTTAATTTTCAGATTCTAGACCTCTTGGTGGAATACACCCATATAATTTTTATGTTGAGTTCGCCATTTTTTCCCCTTTAAATACGTAAAAACCGAAACTTTAAAATTGTCGAGTTCGCCCTTCGTATCCGGAGCGCCTCAAATGTTTTTGGCATAATCGAGAGTGAAGAGGGGGGTTTTCTTATTCAAAGGGGAGACGATTTCGAATGGATATTAAATGACACAAGACAAAATGGCCGCTATTAGTTCCGTTGAGTGAAAAAAATAAGTTTAAAAGAAGAACAAAAAGTTATAAAATGTAAACTTAAAACATATACAAGATAAAAGTATTTCTGTTGTTTTTAACTTCCTTACACAAGAATGTCTGAGAAGCAGCTTGATGACATCAGGTTGTGTACTCACTCTAAATCTACTATTTAATATGAAATAACCTTTTTAATGTTTCAATTTAACAATTTAAACGTAAAGATAGGATATTCGTAAGCGATTATTATGCGCATGCTGACAACAGCTATAAAATAGCATCCTGTCATTTTGTTTACAATTGGAGATTTCAAGAATTTAGATAGTAATTGATAAACATACCTTTTGGCTTTGCAAAAGATGGCATGGTTTTAATTCCCATTACTGTTTAAATAAGGCGTCTCCTATCGTCCGAACACTATCACGGATTTCGATATAAAAATTTCATTTTAACGGAAACGGTTGAAGAAAAGAATCGAGTTTTTCGAGGTCTAAAGTTTGTACCAAGGTGCTCAGTGTTCTGAGATGTACTAAGGTAGGAGGGCTTCGCCGGTCCCCCACTACTTCTCCGCACTCTTTTATGAATGAACACCCTCCAAGAGGCCTACAACTACGAAATACGGTTCATTCACACACGCACTCCCTCTGACCCAAATCGAATACGTCTCAAAAAAAACCTACAAGGGCTACCCTTAAAACTTCTTTTTTACTACCTGTGTGACAATTTTCTTTTTCAATAATATTCAGAATAAAAACGTTTTTCAATTCGTAAGAAAGAAGGTTATCGAAAACCAAGTTCTGATGAGCGTCCTGGGAGACACCTCCTGGCTTATTTATTTTAAAACAGCTGATTTTCTATGAGGATAATAATTACATTTAACAATAAAATTACTTTAAAATGTAAGCTGGTCAAAATGAATTTATTGAAATATTTCAAGGTAAAAAAAAAACGATTCTTTTGCCGGCTCTGGTGGTCCTCAACGACGATGAAGATTAGAGATAACTAAGGAACATCAAAATTGATAGAAACATTTACGCCTCATATAGCTCTCTCAAAAATTTTCCGATTTCAATTTTGTAAATTGGTTTCTTTTTATTTTGGGAAAGTAAATATGAGGCGCTCCGGGTACGAAGGGCGAACTCGACATCGGACAAATTTTTTTAACTTCCTTAAAGAAGTTATTGTGATACCCTCGACGTCGGGTTTTTGGGGAAGGGTCCTCCAGTTTTTTTTTTCATTTTCAGATTCTAGACCTCTAGGTGAATACACCCATTTTTATGTTGAGTTCGCCATTTTTTCCCCTTTAAATACGTAAAAATCGAAACTTTAAAATGCGAATATCTCGAAACTACGTTTTGTCGAGTTCGCCCTTCGTACCCGGAGCGCCTCATATGGACATCCTCCATGGAAAACGGTTATAAACTTGAAACTACTAGCACCTTTCAGCCCATTGATTCAAAGTCAGACTCACCCCTCTCCAATAGCAAAACTTACGCCCGCCCCACTTAAAAAATTCTCAATTACTTTTGGCGTTTCAGAAGCCCTTTTTTTTTTAATTTAAAAAACTATTTGAACTTTTTTTTAGACAACCATTTTCCTGGAGAAAAACTTAAAAAAGGGCCAAACAGCGAATTAGACTTATCCTAAATAGGAAAAAGCCAATTTTCAAAATTAAAATCGGATCACTTTTAAAAGCGCCAGGAACTCCTATATGAAGATTGATGTTTTCGATCCACCATGGACTTGAGTTATTGCAAAAATTTTTAGGTTTCATAGTCAAAGTAAATTAGATAGTATAAGACAAAAAAAAGTTAATTCTATTTATTATATGTTATAAAAATATTAAAATGATATGTAATAATAAATATAAGGGCTATTGTGTAAGTTGAAAGGCTTGTGTGGGTCCAGGTGGTTAGGGCGGAAGTGGTATTGGGGTGGGGACCGGAAGGAGGCTTACCTCCTCTCATCTTACTATCTTACTTCTTACGGGGGCCCCAACCGACAATCTCATCCAGAGCCACTTGATTTACCCAACAGCCCTTCGTATTGTTCTCGGAAGGCGTGCATTTTGTTGTTTTGTGTACATGGAGGGAGTGTGTGTTCGTTGCTGTCTGAGGAAACGAAAAAGAGGGAGAGAGGAAAAAAGACAGCGATTTTTCCTAGCGCACACCCTCACCGTTTACGCTGTTCATTCAACAGGACGAAGTGAGAAGGGGGAGTGAAAAAAACGAGAATGAATGAAAACGAACTGAATTATCGGATACCTACCCCTCAAGAAGGGGCCTTCCTCAACCCCCCGACACAAGTCTCACCCACGACTTCCGCTCTTTCCTACAGTAGGTAAAACGAGACACTTTGACTAGAAAAACTATCCTTTATTGACATTTTTTTTAAATAGGTCCTCTTAAAACATGAGATCAATTACTAGGGCCATCAGAGCAGATGCGACAGATTAGCATCGAAACTTTCGCCACTTTTTCAAAAGAAAAGAAGACGACGGATGTTATAAAAAAAAATCTAGTCTGGAGTTTCGCGAGAGTCCTCTGTGAAGGACTTCCCATATTTGGCCTATCGGATACTACCTCTGAAAATCTTCCAAAAATCGCCATCAGAGAATTAATTGAGGCGCTCCGGATACGAAGGGCGAACTCGACAATTTTAAAGTTTCGGTTTTTGCGTATTTAAAGGGGAAAAAATGGCGAACTCAACATAAAAATTATATGGGTGTATTCACCAAGAGGTCTAGAATCTGAAAATGAAAAAAAAACTGACGTCGAGGGTATCACAATAACTTCTTTAAGGAAGTTAAAAAATTTGTCCGATGTCGAGTTCGCCCTTCGTATCCGGAGCGCCTCAATTCTTCTTCTCGTTACCGCACCAAGAAAAACGTAAAAACTTCCACTTTAAATAACAAAGAGGACTGGTAAAATTTTTAAAATATCGCGGTCACGATAATAAATGATTGTTTAAAAACGCCTGTTAAAGGTAACCTTGATACTCCTTTATTGTTTTCGTATTACATATCTGGGACATAGAATTCTTGACACAATATGTCTTTAACTTCCTTAAGGGGATATGAGGGTTTTAAGTTAATTGCTTTGTACATTTTTCGTTGTGAGCAACGGTTTTCGGTTTTTCCCTTCTATCTTGGAAACCGTCGCTCAAAACGAAAAAATGTCCTAAGTAAAGGTTGTAGCTACAAAATTTACTACATAAAATATCGTATGAGTTTTTTCCGTCAGAGCAATATTGTAGGAGACATGAAGGTTTTAAGTTTTCAGACAGGATCTGTAGGATTATTACTTTTAACCTCATAACGCCTTAAATATTGCTCCTACGCAAATAATAAATAAAGAAATTTTTGTAGGAAATCTTAATACCTACAACTTTTAATTAGGACATTTTTTCGTTTTGAGCGACGGTTTCCGAGATAGAAGGGAAAACCGAAAACCGTTGTTAACAACGAAAAATTTGCAAAGCAACTCACTTAAGAACCCTCATATCTCCTTAAGTATTGCTCTGACAAAAAAACCAATGAGGTCTTTTTTGTAGGAAATTTCCGTAGCTACGACTTTTACTTATGACATTTTTTCGTTTTGAGCGACGGTTTCCGAGATAGAAGGGAAAAACCGAAAACCGTTGTTAACAACGAAAAATTTGCAAAGCAACCAACTTAAATACTTCCATATCTCCTAAAGTATTGCTCTGACGGAAAAAACTAATAAGATATTTTATGTAGTAAATTTTAGTGCCTACAACTTTTACTTAGGACATTTTTTCGTTTTGTGCGACGGTTTCCGAGATAGAAGGGAAAAACCGAAAACCGTTGTTAACAACGAAAAATTTGCAAAGCAACTCACTTAAAAACCATCATACCTCCTTAAAGAGAAGTTATTGTGACACCCTCCATGTGACGATTTTTGGTAGTTGGGAGAAATTTGGGGTATCCTCGCCTGTTCCGTGTGGCCTGGCTGGGCGAAGACTTTCATTATTTCTACCAAAATACTGAAAATTTTTTTCGATATTGGGGTTGAAAAAGTACTGCGTTGCCCTAAAAGGAGGTTCCCATCGCGGCCAGCTCCAGACTACTACTTTTTTTGGGCAATAAAAAATCTTAGCTGGGTAAGATGTCCTTGAAGAAAAAAAAACTTTCCAAAAGTTCTCACAGCGAATAATTTTTTAACAATGACGATTAAAAAGCGCTTTTATGTTTATGTATACCCATAAATTATTATCATTTTTTCGTGATCCGTTTGGCTCTTTTCTGTAGTAACAAATAAAAGTACTAGTCTGGAGCTGGCCCCGACGGGAACTTCCTTACAGAGAAGTAACAATATAGGAGGGGGAATTATAACGGAGGGGGAAGTATAAAGGAGGGGAAGTATAACGGAGGGGGAAGTATAAAGAAAGAGAAGTGTAACGGAGAAGGAAGTTTAAAAAAAAAATTTCAAATTATTGGGTTTTTTAAGTTTTTTTTCGCAATTTTTTTTTTTCGAAAAATTTTTTGGGCTTAATTTTTTTTTTTTTTTCGAAAATTTTCAAAGTTTTTTTTTTAAATTTTCAAAGTTTTTTTTTTGACCAAAAAAAAATTTTTTTTTTTTCAAAAAATTTTTAAAGTTTATTTCGAAAAATTTTCCGGGGTTTTTTTCGAAAAATTTTTTAAGTTTTTTTGAATTTTTTTTTTTTTTTTTTTTTTTTTTTTTTTTTTTTTTTTAAATATTTTTTGTCAAGGTAGAAATAATGGGCTCTTTGGCCTAGGGATGTGCCTCTCGTAAAGGGTAGAAGTACGAAATTTCTCCCTACTAAAAAAAAATTAATAAATAAAAAGTCGCAATTTTTTTACGCCGAAAATTCTTAAAAATATAAGGAGTAATTGGTGAAAATTTGGTGAAAATCGGATTAACGGTTCGGCCGCAGCACATTTTTTAAAATTTCAAACAGACATATCTCCGCCATTTTTTCGAAATTCAAAAATCGCCCTCGTTACATTCTTCTTCACCGGCTAAAGAAATTTTGGTGAAAATTTGGTGAAAATCGGATGAAAACTGTGGCCGTAAAGTGTTCCGGAAAAAAATGCTACGGACGGCCGGCCGGCACCACAGACAAAGTCGAGATCGGTAAAGATCAATATTCGATTTGACCCTCCGGGGTCTGGAAGACCCTTCCCCAAAAACCCGACGTCGAGGGTATCGCAATAACTTCTTTAAGGAAGTTAATAAAAATAATAAGTTGTTTTTTGGAGGTGTGTTCAAAATGTTTGAAAAATAAAAAATTGAGCAGAGTTTGAGGAATTAAAAGTAGGGGATTTTTATAAGATGTGTAGGAGAGTGGGATTTAATGGGAACGGATGCTGCTGTTATTGTCTGTCGAGTTAAGTAGGATTAGTAGAGAGGAGGACGGTGTTGTGGCCCCTATGTCGACAATTAACGTTAAACTAGTGAAGATCAGGGTTAGAGGGCAGCTTGAGTGTGTAGACACTGGTTAATCAGACCTCTGACCCCTATCTAACGTTGATTGTATATAAAGCCTTCGCCCTCACCAGTCACAATAAGCCAGGACCACGCGATTTTTAAGGTTTTTCACAGGAGACGCAAGGAAAAAATAGGAATAAATGACAAAGAATCTGAAGAAAATTATGCAAACATTTTAGATAATTTTAAGGATGGACTTGGAATTCCGAGCAGACACGGATGAAACAAAAGCTTATCTTGTCTTCAAAATTAACCCTCATTATTCTTTATTCCTTCAATTCTTTCGGTTTGTGCCAAAACTGGTGGTATGTAACTTGCCGCCAAGGAGAGCTTCGAAAACGAGGGGTGGTGATCGACTATAAAATTTGGTTAACGGAACTAAAAACTAGATTAAAGAAAGAAGACTGCCGGAGGGGGTCAAAATAAACGTATCAATGGTGCGTGTTTAATAAAAGGGGTTAGTACAAAAGGGAGGAAGCGGGCTCTTAAAGGTTTATTGGCATGACGTCATATTATTTGAATTGAAACCACCCCCACGTTTACCCCCTCTCTCTTCGATCTTCCTTATAATTAAATTTTAATGATATTAGAAGGTAAAATTGTAGGTTTACGGGTCCGACAGGAAATAAAAACGGCTTCGAAGGGGAAAGTTAACTAACAACTTTTTCGTCGTTTTTTTACCTTCCCATTCTACTTTTTATTCTTTCTCACTTCTTCATTCGCCACCGTTAGATTTTACACAATCCTCTACCTCCCCCGGCCCAAGTGCTTTTTCAAAACCGCTTCTCCAACTACCGCTAATTAGAAATGCCTAAAAAAGCGATTTTTGTTCGGCAATCGAAGGGATCTAAGATAATCAGGCCACTTTCAAATTGTTATTTATTACTTCTATGCTTAATTTTCTGTAATATTTTATAAAAATGAGGTAACTTTCGTCGTTTCTCTGTCTCGATAAAACACTATACTATTTATGGTTTTACTATTCTATTTATTGGTCTACTATTTATGGTTTATTTTACTTTCAAATAATTAACTTCCTTAAAGAAGTTATTGCGATACCCTCGACGTCGGGTTTTTGGGGAAGGGTCTTCCAGACCCCGGAGGGTCAAATCGAATATTGATCTTTACCGATCTCAACTTTGTCTGTGGTGCCGGCCGGCCGTAGCATTTTTTTCCGGAACACTTTACGGCCACAATTTTCATCCGATTTTCACCAAATTTTCTTTAGCCGGTGAAGAAGAATGTAAGGAGGGCGATTTTTGAATTTCGAAAAAATGGCGGAGATATGTCTGTTTGAAATTTTAAAAAATTCGCTGCGGCCGAACCGTTAATCCGATTTTCACCAAATTTTCACCAATTACTCCTTATATTTTTTAAGAATTTTTGGTGCAAAAAAATTGCCACTTTTTAATTACTATTTTTATTAGTAGGGAGAAATTTCGTACTTCTACCCTTTACGAGAGGCACATCCCTAGGCCAAAGAGCCCATTATTTCTACCTCGACACTTAAAAAATTTTTCGAAAAAAAGAACTTAAAAATTTTTCAAAAAAAATAAAAAAGAAAAAAAAAAAAAGAAAAAGAAAAAAAACCCGGAAAATTTTTCGAAAAAAAAAACTTAGAAAATTTTTCGAAAAAAAGAACTTAAAAAATTTTTCGAAAAAAAAAGGAAAACCCGGAAAATTTTTCGAAAAAAACTTTGAAAATTTTTTGAAAAAAAAAAAAAAAAAAGAATTTTTTTTTTCCGGACAAAAAAAACTTAAAAATTTTTCGAAAAAAAAAAAAAAAAGCCCGAAAAATTTTTCGAAAAAACAAACTTGGAAAATTCTCCTTTATACTTTCCCTCCCTACTACATCCCCTTCCTTTATACTTTCGTTCTCTTATACTTCCCCTCTGTTATACTTTCCCCTCTGTTATACTTCCCCGTTCGTTATACTTCCCCTCCCATATACTTCCCCCTCCGTTATACTTCCCCTCCCACATACTTCCCCTCCCACAAACTTCCCACTCCGTTATACTTCTCCTCCCATATTGTTACTTCTCTTTAAGGAAGTTCCCGTCGGGGCCAGCTCCGTTTTTTTAAATATTTTTCTCCGGATTTTTTTCTTTCTATGATTCCTGCCGTTTTTATAAACAGATAATACAAAGGGAACAGACACAAAAGACTAGGGAGGAAATCGGCTCTTAAAGTAAGTTCGAGACAATGCCATTTGTTTTGAGAATTATAAAACTGTTTATGAAAGAACAATGTAAAATTTAAATAGTTTGAAAATTGCTTTACTTCTTATGTTTGCTGAAGGGATAATAGTGTAAAAGGTGGCTTTATTGAGGGATTAGCCCTGATGGTTTAAAGTAGGGTCCATTTAACAAATGGTGACTATTTTAATTCATGTCTAACACTCTGAAGCCTTTGTTAGATTAGCGCGCCTCCAGCTTCAGCTTAACCCCGTACGCCTCCTCCCCTCATCACCGTTTCACTCTAAATACCCGGTTCCTGTCATTTCAATTAATAAAACTCAATCGACGTGACACGAGTGACCGATTCGTTTGACCCCGACCGTTCTCTTCTTTCATAGAATCTAGAAAGACAGAATCTTGAAAAAAAAAAGTAACTTCAGCCGAAAAAATTGGAAAGGGAGTTTTTTGAGACACAAGTTTCAGTAGTCATTAGGAGTAGGAAAAAAGTGACGACAGCCGGCCGGCACAACTGACAACCTCATAATCTATTGATAGCTCTGAACCTTCTGGGCCTCAAGGAGACATTTCTAAAAATTGCTTGAAATGAAAAACTTCAAGAAACTTGCTATTAGGCACACCTTGCTGCAAAAAATGCTTCCTTTCCTCTGAAGTAAAAAATGTAACCAAAATATCGAATTTCTTAAGGGGATATGAGGGTTTTAAGTTGGTTGCTTTGTACATTTTTCGTTGTGAACAACGGTTTTCGGTTTTTCCCTTCTATCTTGGAAACCGTCGCTCAAAACGAAAAAATGTCCTAAGTAAAAGTTGTAGCTACGGAAATGTACTACATAAAATATCTTATTGGTTTTTTCCGTCAGAGCAATATTTTAGGAGATATGAAGGTTTTAAGTTTTCAGACAGGCTCTGTAGAATTATTAGTTTTAACCTCATAACTCCTTAAATATTGCTCTTACGCAAATAATAAATAAAGAGATTTTTGTAGGAAATCTTTGTACCTACAACTTTTAGTTTGGACATTTTTTCGTTTTGAGCGACGGTTTCCGAGATAGAAGGGAAAAACCGAAAACCGTTGCTCACAACGAAAAATTTGCAAAGCAACTCACTTAAGAACCCTCATATCTCCTTAAGTATTGCTCTGACAAAAAAATCAATGAGGTCTTTTTTGTAGAAAATTTCCGTAGCTACGTCTTTTACTTAGGACGTTTTTTCGTTTTGAGCGACGGTTTCCGATATAAAAGGGAAAAACCGAAAACCGTTGTTAACAACGAAAAATTTGCAAAGCAACCAACTTAAATACTTCCATATCTCCTAAAGTATTGCTCTAATGGGAAAAACTAATAAGATATTTTCTGTAGTAAATTTTAGTACCTACAACTTTTACTTATGACATTTTTTCGTTTTATGCCACGGTTTCCGAGATAAAAGGGAAAAACCGAAAACCATTGTTAACAACGAAAAATTTGCAAAACAACTCACTTAAAAACCATCATACCTCCTTAAATATGGAAGTCATGGTACAAACATATCTAAAGGTAGACACTTATTGCTTTTATAAAGGAACTTTTTATTTTTTCTTCACTTCAAAAGAGTGATTCAACTGTGAATAAAAGGTACTTCAATGAAACCGTGGATTATGTGCACGTGACCGCCGCTTGGTACACACCACCATCCCCCCAACCTCCTCAAGGGGCGTAATAAAGAACCATGGGTTTCCATTCTCGGTTATTATCATCACACGACCGCAAATACTTTTCATTTTATCAAAGCCTACAAAGCCAACGTGTTAAAAAAGCGTTTAATTACAGATATTAGAGAGAAAATTGGGTGTATTTAAGTAAAAAAATTACTGTTACAGCTTAAAGATGAATAAAAAACGCCTTTTTTGTCTGAAAAAGTTAACATCAAGTGTGGATGGGCTAATGAAAGCTTCTCTCCCAAAAATTAGGTCTGCAGGGCTTGAAATTTTTTTTTTTCACAACAAGAAGTTAAAGTTAAAGTCAAAGAAGATGTTAAGGAGGTATGATGGTTTTTAAGTGAGTTGCTTTGCAAATTTTTCGTTGTTAACAACGGTTTTCGGTTTTTCCCTTCTATCTCGGAAACCGTCGCTCAAAACGAAAAAATGTCATAAGTAAAAGTTGTAGGTACTGAAATTTACTACATAAAATAACTTATTAGTTTTTTCCGTCAGAGCAATACTTTAGGAGATATGGAAGTAATTAAGTTGGTTGCTTTGCAAATTTTTCGTTGTTAACATCGGTTTTCGGTTTTTCCCTTCTATCTCGAAAACCGTCGCTCAAATCGAAAAAATGTCCCAAGCAACAGTCGTAGCTACGGAAATTTCCTACAAAAAAGACTTCATTGGTTTTTTTGTCAGAGCAATACTTAAGGAGATATGAGGGTTCTTAAGTGAGTTGCTTTGCAAATTTTTCGTTGTGAGCAACGGTTTTCGGTTTTTCCCTTCTAACTCGGAAACCGTCGCTCAAAACGAAAAAATGTCGTAAGTAAAAGTTGTAGGTACAAAGATTTCCTACAAAAATTTTTTTATTCATTATTTGCGTAAGAGCAATATTTAAGGAGTTATGAGGTTAAAACTAATAATCCTACAGAGCCTGTCTGAAAACTTAAAACCTTCATATCTCCTAAAATATTGCTCTGACGGAAAAAACCAATAAGATATTTTACGTAGTAAATTTCCGTAGCTACAACTTTTACTTAGATCATTTTTTCGTTTTGAGCGACGGTTTCCAAGATAGAAGGGAAAAACCGAAAACCGTTGCTCACAACGAAAAATGTACAAAGCAACCAACTTAAAACCCTCATATCCCCTTAAATATATTTTAAAAATAATTCAAGTTCCCATGACACGTTGCCTATAATTTGTCAAGGTAAAAAGTAAAAATTATTCGACTGGTGACTCAAGTAATTATTTGGCCTTAAACGAGCTTTCCGATAATAATAATCCAAGACTTCAATTAATTTTTGCTGTATAATCGGAATATGAGATTTTTAGGGGGAAAAAAAAATTCGAATTTTATGAAGAATGAGGAAAAGAAAGAGTTAAAATGCATATTTCATGTACTCGCTTGAATTTTTTTTCTTCTCATTAAAAAAGAAACATTGACAAAATTTTAATAAGATGCGTGATAATTTTTTATTAGAAGTAAATTATTCCTGAGAGGAAAGAGAGGTGATTTTTCAAGTCCAACAGGTTGAAAAGACGTCTTTTCCGTCTAGGGCCCTAAAATTGTGAAGTATAAAATAAGTCTGTTAAGTGTTGTAGGGGGAGGGAGACAGGTGTGTCCATGGTAGAACGGAAGTCGAAGCGAACCTTGGCCATTTCCGTTCTATCACACAAACACATAGACACGCTCACGAGCATATACACAGAGACGTACGCAGGCACACTCTCATGGGAAAGAGGTCTACATTGCAGCTCATTACCACCAGTGCCGCCGCCAGCATTCCCATGACAATTGAACCCACCTGAGCATCGACTTGTTTATTTTTTTTTACCTACCAAATTAACTGACCGTGGGGAGCCGAAATTTTCTTAACACTTTCAGATTTATTTAATTTTCTGTTCCGTTGGCTTGATTATGCAAAACTAGTTACTAGCCGGACCCTTTCGATTTAAGTAAAAGTAAAGGAAGCGGGCGGATGTTGACCGTTAGGAGAGCCCCCGGCTAACGACACTTGCACTAACCCAAATTTGTACAATCTAATCAAAAAGTGGCGATAAAAGGAAAGGTATACATGGGAGGATTAATCACGATTCCAGTTGATAGAATTCAAATTAGAACGTAAGACGTCATTGGAAAATTTAACGGAGCGTATTGTGAACGTCTTTTAATCAAGACCTTCCAATGAGACCCATCGCTGAAAGCTATTTACTTCGCGCGACGCTTTAATCATACCTTTTGGGTCAAGTAGACGACATTTTCGATTTGATTTCCTCTCCGATATTAGCAAAGAGTAATGAACTTGGGTGATTCTAACCAGTTAAAGCTCTCTCTTACTTCCGATGAAAAAGTTAAAAGATCTTATTTATAAATGAGAAAAATTATGGAAAAGTACTAGTCTGGAGCTGGCCCCGACGGGAACTTCCTTAAAGAGAAGTATCTATATAGGAGGGGGAAGTATATGGGAGGAGAAGTATAACGGAGTGGGAAGTATGTGGGAGGGGAAGTATAACGGAGGGGGAAGTAAAACGGAGTAGGAAGTATAATATGGGAGGGGAAGTATAACGGAGGGGGAAGTATAACGGAGGGGGAAGTATAACGGAGGGGAAAGTATAAGGAAGGGGAAAGTATAACAGAGGGTGAAGTATAATGGAGGGGAAGTGTAAGGGAACGAAAGTATAATGGAAGGGGATGTAGTAGGGAGGGAAAGTATAAAGGAGAATTTTCCAAGTTAGTTTTTTCGAAAAATTTTTCGGTTTTTTTTTTTTTTTTTTTTTTTTTTTTTTCGAAAAATTTTCTAAGTTCTTTTTTTTGAAAAATGTTCTAAGTTTTTTTTGTCCGAAAAAAAAAAATGTTTTTTTCAAACAATTTTCAAAGTTTTTTTCGAAAAATTTTCCGGGTTTTCCTTTTTTTTCCATTTTTTTTTTCGAAAAATTTTTTAAGTGTCGAGGTAGAAATAATGGGCTCTTTGGCCTAGGGATGTGCCTCTCGTAAAGGGTAGAAGTACGAAATTTCTCCCTACTAAAAAAAAATTAATAAATAAAAAGTCGCAATTTTTTTACGCCAAAAATTCTTAAAAATATAAG
This sequence comes from Orius insidiosus, assembly GCA_014119065.1. NCBI lineage: Eukaryota > Metazoa > Arthropoda > Insecta > Hemiptera > Anthocoridae > Orius > Orius insidiosus. The sequence continues at coordinate 89,831 of JACGAQ010000547.1, read as the reverse complement.
GAGTAATTGGTGAAAATTTGGTGAAAATCGGATTAACGGTTCGGCCGCAGCGAATTTTTTAAAATTTCAAACAGACATATCTCCGCCATTTTTTCCAAATTCAAAAATCGCCCTCGTTACATTCTTCTTCACCGGCTAAAGAAATTTTGGTGAAAATTTGGTGAAAATCGGATGAAAATTGTGGCCGTAAAGTGTTCCGGAAAAAAGCTACGGACGGCCGGCACCACAGACAAAGTTGAGATCGGTAAAGATCAATATTCGATTTGACCCTCCGGGGTCTGGAAGACCCTTCCCCAAAAACCCGACGTCGAGGGTATCGCAATAACTTCTTTAAGGAAGTTAAAAACGTTGCTCCTTTCGAGTTGGAAATGACCTCATGGAGTTTCCCCGAAGTTCGACGAAGTGTGAAGAATACCCTCAACTGCTCCTTTTTTTCTTCTTCCACGCCCATTTCATCACAAAATTTTTGTTCCTATTTTTTCACGATTCGTGAGAAGGTCGTAAGATGTTGAGCAGAGGGAGAAAAGAAGAAGAAAGAGAATTAGCATTTTCAATTTACCATATGCAGTTAACAGCTGACATTTGTGGGAACCCTCCTTGAGGAAAAAACGTTTATCTTCAACTACAACCTGCCTTCAAGATGATAATGGTCATCGGGAGCCGAATTAGACCGAAGGATTTTCGTAAACGGAATAGGACAGCGAAGGCGAGTTTCACATGAGAAACGATCGTCTCAATTAAAATTCTAATTTACGGGCAATAGGGGGAACAGGTGTCTTCAAGAATATTCGCCGAAACCCTCAACGGATATCGAGTAGAACGACTCGAGTTCCCACGCTATTTTAACTTTTCGAGAGGTCATAGTTTCGACTTCTTCAAAAAGAAATTTAGTTTCCAAAGAATCTTTAAAAATGTCCCTACGTTGCTATTATCTCAGCCACAATTTTCATCAGATTTTGACCAAATAATTTTTTTTTAAAATGGCGATGCCTGCAGTTGCGCTGTTGTTATTTAACAGTAATAGAGAATTAATTACAAAATCTCAAGCTATCTGTCCATCGGAGCGAGCAGGCGCTGTCAAGTATCACTCGCATAATAATATTTTGCAATACTGAATCCTTTCTACCGTAATAATTCACGAGGATCAGATTTTAAAGATTAAAAGCGACTTGTAAGAATCGTAAATTAAGTTTAAAGAACAAAGGCCACAATTTTTTTCCTATTATATTAATTCAAAAAAGATCAAAATCGCATGACCAATGACGCTGAGGAAATGCTTTAATTATATTAATGGTAACAAAAGGAAAAAAGAATTCCCGGTAAATGAAGTTTATTTATGAAAGTTGGTAGTTCAATTAGAAAAAAAATCTCCGGAAATGAGAAACTGCTCTAAATTTCGAATTCTTTTACATCCCTCTCAAACTTCTACTTTGTAACACCGAAAAAGGGGTGTTTTTAGACAAAAGACAGGAGAAAACACCGAAAAAGTGGTGTTTTTAGACAAAAGACAGGAAAAACACCGAAAAATGGTGTTTTTAGATAAAGGACAGGAGAAAACACCGAAAGAGGGGTGTTTAGTCAAAAGATAGGAGAAAACACTGAAAAAGGGGTGTTTTTAGACAAAAGACAGGAGAAAACACCGAAAAAGGGGTGTTTTTAGACAAAGGACAGGAGAAAACACCGAAAAAGGGGTGGTTAGTCAAAAGATAGGAGAAAACACTGAAAAAGGGGTGTTTTTAGACAAAAGACAGGAAAAACACCGAAAATTGGGTGTTAAGTCAAAAGACAGGAAAAAACACTGAAAAATGGGTGTTTTTAGACAAAAGACAGGAGAAAACACCGAAAAAAGGGTGTTTTTAGACAAAAGACAGGAGAAAACACCGAAAAAGTGGTGTTTTTAGACAAAAGACAGGAAAAACACCGAAAAATGGGTGTTTTTAGACAAAGGACAGGAGAAAACACCGAAAAGGGGTGTTTAGTCAAAAGATAGGAGAAAACACTGAAAAAGGGGTGTTTTTAGACAAAAGACAGGAGAAAACACCGAAAATTGGGTGTTTTTAGACAAAAGACAGGAAAAACACCGAAAATTGGGTGTTAAGTCAAAAGACAGGAAAAAACACCGAAAAATGGGTGTTTTTAGACAAAAGACAGGAGAAAACACCGAAAAAGGGTGTTTTTAGACAAAAGACAGGAGAAAACACCGAAAAAGTGGTGTTTTTAGACAAAAGACAGGAAAAACACCGAAAAATGGGTGTTTTTAGACAAAGGACAGGAGAAAACACCGAAAAGGGTGTTTAGTCAAAAGATAGGAGAAAACACTGAAAAAGGGGTGTTTTTAGACAAAAGACAGGAGAAAACACCGAAAAAGGGGTGGTTAGTCAAAAGATAGGAGAAAACACTGAAAAAGGGGTGTTTTTAGACAAAAGACAGGAAAAACACCGAAAATTGGGTGTTAAGTCAAAAGACAGGAAAAAACACTGAAAAAGGGGTGTTTTTAGACAAAAGACAGGAAAAACACCGAAAAATGGGTGTTTAGTCAAAAGACAGGAGAAAACACTAAAAAAGGGGTGTTTTTAGACAAAAGACAGGAGAAAACACCGAAAAAGGGTGTTTTTAGACAAAAGACAGGAGAAAACACCGAAAAAGTGGTGTTTTTAGACAAAAGACAGGAAAAACGCCGAAAAATGGGTGTTTAGTCAATCCCTCTCAAGCTTACAAAAGGGGTCAATTATTTTCGGACCTTGTTTATTAAAATATTTTAGACTTTATTGACAGAAATGGAGCTTATTTTACACAATAATCTTCTGTTCATCGTAAATTCTAATGAATGTTTTCCATAATTGAATCAAAATTAATCCCATTGTTTAGAATAAGCGTATAACGAAGTTCTCACAGCCTTCCACACATAAAACATAAACGCGACGGGGAAGACTTTTGGCTTCGAGACGGAAAGGATGGGAATAGGTTTGAAAGTAAAAACTTGCTAAAACATGAATCTACCAAAAGGACTTTAAAAAATTGTTAACTCCAAAAATAACGGTCGTTCGTTTTTTGAAGTTTCTGAAGCGAGCCTCCTTCACTTTTTGAGTCCTTTATAAAGAAGATAGGAAAAACGTTTTTTTGAAATAGAATAATTACGCCATTTCTTCGACACGCAATTTACAAACGACAGGTGAGTCACTTTGGGATAATGCCAACCAGTTAAAATTTCTCTTGATAAAAATATGAAAAATATATTCCCCACCCAACGCCGGAAAACCTGCCCGATGTTCAAAAAATAATTTGCTCAAGACTATGGGGTCTTCGAAAAGTACGATTTTATCCTCTTATAATTTGAGCAAACCTAAAAACTATGTATTTAATCCAATATTTTATTTTTTTAGGGTCGGCATTTGTTGAGAAACGACAGCTTTAATAAAACTTGTGTCGTCATCTGCTGGAAAAAAGGAGAACTTCATAAGTTTCATCTCTAATAACAGCGTTCTCTAGCGGGATAAACCCAAAAAACTCGGGAGCTGCTACCGACGGTTACTTCCTAGAAGAGGAATATTTTGTTAAAATTTCCAGGAGGAGAAAAAAAATAAATAAAAACAGTCAACTGCACACTTTTACTGAGGCTTTACGTCCAAAAACAAAATTAAGGCGGTATGATGGTTTTTAAGTGAGTTGCTTTGCAAATTTTTCGTTGTTAACAACGGTTTTCGGTTTTTCCCTTCTCTCTCGGAAACCGTCGCTCAAAACGAAAAAATGTTGTAAGTAAAAGTTGTAGGTACTGAAATTTGCTACATAAAATATCTTATTAGTTTTTTCCGTCAGAGCAATACTTTAGGAGATATGGAAGTATTTAAGTTGGTTGCTTTGCAAATTTTTCGTTGTTAACAACGGTTTTCGGTTTTTCCCTTCTATCTCGGAAACCGTCGCTCAAAACGAAAAAACGTCCTAAGTAAAAGTCGTAGCTACGGATATTTCCTACAAAAAAGACCTCATTGGTTTTTTTGTCAGAGCAATACTTAAGGAGATATGAGGGTTCTTAAGTGAGTTGCATTGAAAATTTTTCGTTGTGAGCAACGGTTTTCGATTTTTCCCTTCTATCTCGGAAACCGTCGCTCAAAACGAAAAAATGTCCTAAGTAAAAGTTGTAGGTACAGAGATTTCCTACAAAAATTTCTTTATTCATTATTTGCGTAAGAGCAATATTTAAGGAGTTATGAGGTTAAAACTAATAATCCTACAGAGCCTGTCTGAAAACTTAAAACCTTCATATCTCCTAAAATATTGCCCTGACGGAAAAAACCAATAAGATATTTTACGTAGTAAATGTCCGTAGCTACAACTTTTACTTAGGACATTTTTTCGTTTTGAGCGACGGTTTCCAAGATAGAAGGGAAAAACCGAAAACCGTTGCTCACAACGAAATATGTTCAAAGCATGTACAACTTAAAACCCTCATATCCCCTTAAATGTAAGGTGGACTACATTCAGAGTTTGTGTTATTTTATATTTTACACGGGGAGAAGAAACAGCAACCCTTTTGGCGCCATCAAAAATTTGCTGCAGGGACAAAATATAATTTATAAGCGTGTTAAAAAAGCCGTTTTCGTTTTGAGAAATTGAACTCGATCTAAGGTACGCATCTAAAACGGTTAATCTAAATACGGAGGTCAAATCGTTTAACTTTAATTGATGAGTTTCTCTCCAACATATACGAAATAAGGAAGTAGTACAAACATAGTAAGCAAATTGTTCTGGGGTGATAGGCTAAGATCCGTGAATGAGGGACAAGTGGCTCCCTCTACGGAGAGAGCGCATCAACTACTTTCGTTCCATCCACCGACCGATAGATGGCGTTTTCGAAAACAAAAAAAACACCCGCGCAGACAAACGGGTTTATAAACAAAAATTGGTTCATTCAAGAAAGTTTTAAAATTAGAACTTTTTTTCTCCTCTTCGTCTAAACGTACTGGGAAAAAGTAAAATTATGCGTAAAAACAAAATTATTTTGACACTTTAAAATGGGTTGACAGATGATTGGCATTTTATTTTGGCATCGTTCATCTTGCTTGAAATAAAATAGCGCATTTTTTTAAAAAGAAACTTCTATTTTTTTTCCCCCCACAGGCGGTATCTTTATCTTAATTATGGTGATTTAAAGTAAAAAGAGTTTTGTGAGTGTTTTGTAAATATGAGAGTTTCAAATGCTTAAGGAGATATGATGGTTTTTAAGTGAGTTGCTTTGCAAATTTTTCGTTGTTAAAATCGGTTTTCGGTTTTTCCCTTCTATCTCGGAAACCGTCGCTCAAAACGAAAAAATGTCCTAAGTGAAAGTTGTAGGTACTAAAATTTACTACATAAAATATCTTATTAGTTTTTTCCATCAGAGCAATACTTTAGGAGATATGGAAGTATTTAAGTTGGTTGCTTTGCAAATTTTTCGTTGTTAACAACGGTTTTCGGTTTTTCCCTTCTATCTCGGAAACCGTCGCTCAAAACGAAAAAACGTCTTAAGTAAAAGTCGTAGCTACGGAAAATTCCTACAAAAAATATGTTATTGGTTTTTCCGTCAGAGCAATACTTTGGGAGATATGGAAGTATTTAAGTCGGTTGCTTTGCAAATTTTTCGTTGTGAGCAACGGTTTTCGGTTTTTCCCTTCTATCTCGGAAACCGTCGCTCAAAACGAAAAAATGTCCAAACTAAAAGTTGTAGGTACAAAGATTTCCTACAAAAATTTCTTTCTTTATTATTTGCGTAAGAGCAATATTTAAGGAGTTATGACGTTAAAACTAATAATCCTACAGAGCCTGTCTGAAAACTTAAAACCTTCATATCTCCTAAAATATTGCTCTGACGGAAAAAACCAATATATATTTTATGTAGTAAATGTCCGTAGCTACAACTTTTACTTAGGACATTTTTTCGTTTTGAGCGACGGTTTCCAAGATAGAAGGGAAAAACCGAAAACTGTTGCTCACAACGAAATATGTACAAAGCAACCAACTTAAAACCCTCATATCCCCTTAAATTACTCACAACTTGAGAATTCGAAAAAAAGGAAGATTCCCAAAAAAAAAAGATTGCCGCCAGCCAAAGATTTTGACTATTTCTGGCCTTTCTAAACAAAAGAAGCCGATTTTCGTTCTGCACACGTTCTAAAAGAGGGGAAGACAAGGGTCGTCTATTTTAAATCGAGATGTGGGGGATCCCAACTTTTATACTTCAAATGATTTTCCCAAGTTCGATTCTTCATAAAACATTTCGCCATATCATGAAAACTATTATTTTAGTTATAGAACAAAAAAAAGTTCTTTTTAAATGACTGGTCAGCGTTTATCGTACGGTGAATGAAGTAAATGAAATTTTATCCGTTTATTGAATAGAAGCCAGTTAAGCAAAAATTACTCAATTTGCATTTTCAGACAGGCCGGGTATCCCCCTCCCCCCAACGTTTTTATTTTCGTCCAGTTGCAGATCGACGATTCCAAGGTTGAGAGAAGGTCATGAAGTAACCAGTGCCAAAATGAATAGGTACAAAAAGTCTGATTTAAATAAAAAGTTTTTTCCATTTCTTAAATTAAAATTTTTATTGCAGTGAGGCCATATTAATTAAGGGGATATGAGGGTTTTAAGTTGGTTGCTTTGTACATTTTTCGTTTTGAGCAACGGTTTTCGGTTTTTCCCTTCTATCTTGGAAACCGTTGCTCAAAACGAAAAAATGTCCTAAGTAAAAGTTGTAGCTACAAAAATTTACTACATAAAATATATTATTGGTTTTTTCCGTCAGAGCAATATTTTAGGAGATATGAAGGTTTTAAGTTTTCAGACAGGCTCTGTAGGATTATTAGTTTTAACCTCATAACTCCTTAAATATTGCTCTTACGCAAATAATGAATAAAGAGATTTTTGTAGGAAATCTTTGTACCTACAACTTTTACTTAGGACATTTTTTCGTTTTGAGCGACGGTTTCCGTGATAGAAGGGAAAAACCGAAAACCGTTGCTCACAACGAAAAATTTGCAAAGCAACTCACTTAAGAACCCTCATATCTCCTTAAGTATTGCTCTGACAAAAAAACCAATGAGGTCTTTTTTGTAGGAAATTTTCGTAGCTACGACTTTTACTTATAACATTTTTTCGTTTTGAGCGACGGTTTCCGAGATAGAAGGGAAAAACCGAAAACCGTTGTTAACAACGAAAAATTTGCAAAGCAACCAACTTAAATACTTCCATATCTCCTAAAGTATTGCTCTGACGGAAAAAACTAATAACATATTTTATGTAGTAAATTTCAGTACCTACAACTTTTACTTATGACATTTTTTCGTTTTGAGCGACGGTTTCCATGATAGAAGGGAAAAAACCGAAAACCGTTGCTCACAACGAAATATGTACAAAGCAACCAACTTAAAACCCTCATATCCCCTTAATCTTTTTACAATAGAGAATAGGGAAGAGGTTCCAAATTACTGAAAACATTCTAATTTCAGTTTTTTGAGCAAAGGCACCTTTTTAACACGCAGATTAGTACAAGATAATTTTTTGTGAATCTACTGCATTCTGATAATTTCGTCCGCTTATCTGAAGAAAAAGTGGGGGAGACGACCCGGACGAAAGCAAAATTAGAAAAAGATAGGCGAGAGTCATCTGTGCAAATAAAAAGACGCCTTTTTTCCCCCCGCGATTCATTGGCGAACCCGGTTTTTTTAGTGGGTGGCTCATTTTCATTCATACTTCGGAACGTTTAGTTCTGAACTCGACCGTCGGAGGGTTTTACGAATGAACTCGTTCTCCCTCCATCTCTAGGAGATTTTTTTTTGCTTTCTATCTTTTCTCTGTCTTTTTTCTCTTTCTTCATTGAACACCTGTTTCGAGGCGTTTTCGACTTAGGTTTTCGTATTTTACTCCCAGTTACCTAATATTAAAAAAAAGAAGTTTAAAACAGGTTCATTTTATAACTCATTAATTAAGGACTGCATGTGTTTATATGTAAAAAGCTCCTGATATTACAGGAAATATTAGAGCTCAAATTTTTTTTCTTTACAGGTTGTCAATTTTTCAATAAACCTAAGTTTTTCTGAGGAGGGTGGGCACTTGTCTGGAACTAAAATAGCTTCAACTTCCTCCATGAGGAGATATTTTGTTCGGACGTACAAACTGTCACGATCCCCCGCCTTTCGTTCAATGTGTGTCTGGTGAGGATTTAAAATAGGTAGACGTCTGTACTCAGAAACTTCCTCCCCCACCTTTTAACCATCCTCGATTACGAAAGTAAACACAACTCGGTATCATGAATGAAGGGGAAACACAGGAACAGAGAAGACAAACAGAAAGACTTCGCCGAATTTTTTCCCTGAGGTTTTTTTTTTGGTCACCTTGATGTTTCATTTTTTACTAGCTCCCTCAAACCACCTTAAGGAGGTATGATGGTTTTTAAGTGAGTTGCTTTGCAAATTTTTCGTTGTTAACAACGGTTTTCGGTTTTTCCCTTCTATCTCGGAAACCGTCGCTCAAAACGAAAAAATGTCATAAGTAAAAGTTGTAGGTAGTGAAATTTACTACATAAAATAACTTATTAGTTTTTTCCGTCAGAGCAATACTTTAGGAGATATGGAAGTATTTAAGTTGGTTGCTTTGCAAATTTTTAGTTGTTAACAACGGTTTTCGGTTTTTCCCTTTTATATCGGAAACCGTCGCTCAAAACGAAAAAACGTCCTAAGTAAAAGTCGTAGCTACGGAAATTTCCTACAAAAAGATCTTATTGGTTTTTTTGTCAGAGCAATACTTAAGGAGATATGAGGGTTCTTAAGTGAGTTGCTTTGCAAATTTTTCGTTGTGAGCAACGGTTTTCGGTTTTTCCCTTCTATCTCGGAAACCGTCGCTCAAAACGGAAAAATGTCCTAAGTAAAAGTTGTAGGTACAAAGATTTCCTTTAAAAATTTCTGTATTCATTATTTGCGTAAGAGCAATATTTAAGGAGTTATGAGGTTAAAACTAATAATCCTACAGAGCCTGTCTGAAAACTTAAAACCTTCATATCTCCTAAAATATTGCTCTGACGGAAAAAACCAATAAGATATTTTATGTAGTAAATTTCCGTAGCTACAACTTTTACTTAAGACATTTTTTCGTTTTGAGCGACGGTTTCCAAGATAGAAGGGAAAAACCGAAATCCGTTGCTCACAACGAAATATGTACAAAGCAACCAACTTAAAAGCCTCATATCCCCTTAAGTTAAGCCACTTTTCAACATATATTATGTAATGGACAAACAAAATTCTACAAAGAAAAACAGTTGAAGTGGAATCTATTTCGTATGAAAATTTATGATAAGCGAATGGTGAGTTGAAATGAAGGAATTTTTAGGTCCTATGAAAATATTATTTGATCAAAATTAGGCTCATATAACAGACGTCAGAAAATATCTATTTTTAAATTTATTATTTTTCAAGAGGGGAGCAAAACGATAAATTCTATCGGAAAGGAGTTTGAGTTTTTTTTATTCAATTTTTTTTACCTTGCTCTTAAAAAGCAATTCACTTTCTTTCCTTTTTCAAAAATAAATCTTCTATTTACTTTTACGTCAATTGATATCCGGGAAATAAAAACAAAATTTAATTTAAGATGATTCAGAACTCATGAAAAATAAGAAAATATTGCAGCATTACTTGTTGAGACAATGATGGACTTTAATAGTTTTCCCATGTGGTTTTATTGATACTTAGCGTTTGTTTAATGGCTGCTTGGATTGTTGGAACTCCGATGGGAGAATAAAATCGGAGCTGACGTGGATATCAACAGGTGGGTGTTATGTACGAAGCAGGTTGTTACACAAAATGGCCGTTAATGGCTAAATTGTTCAATTGTCCTGTTCACAACACCTCAATTGCTTAATTCATTGCGGTCGTTACTCCTGTCAAGGATTCGAAAGATGTGAAGCTTATTAAAACGAGTGGAATCTCATTAATTTGGATGAAAGCTTTACTGTTATTTCTTAAAGGATAAATGAAATTTCAACACTTCGCCCACAAAAATGTACTTTTCAGCTCGAGCTCGATCTTTTTGTTTTTCACGAATATCGGGCTGGGCTTGCGCATAGGAAAAAATATAAAGGAAGGGGATGTAGTAGGAGGGAAAGTATAAAGGAGAATTTTCCAAGTTAGTTTTTTCGAAAAAATTTTCGGGCTTTTTTTTTTTTTTTTTTTTTTTTTTTTTTTTTTTTTTTTTTCCGAAAAATTGTCTAAGTTATTTTTATTGAAAAATGTTCCAAGTTTTTTTGTCCGAAAAAAAATTTTTTTTTTTTTCAAAAAATTTTTAAAGTTTTTTTCGAAAAATTTTCCGGGTCTTCCTTTTTTTTTTTCGAAAAATTTTCTAAGTTTTTTTTGTAAAAAAAAATTTTTTTCGAAAAATTTTCCGGTTTTTTTTCTTTTTTTCTTTTTTCTTTTTATTTTTTTTGAAAAATTTTTAAGTTCTTTTTTTCGAAAAATTTTCTTAGTGTCGAGGTAGAAATAATGGGCTCTTTGGCCTAGGGATGTGCCTCTCGTAAAGGGTAGAAGTACGAAATTTCTCCCTACTAATAAAAATAGTAATTAAAAAGTGGCAATTTTTTTGCACCAAAAATTCTTAAAAAATATAAGGAGTAATTGGTGAAAATTTGGTGAAAATCGGATTAACGGTTCGGCCGCAGCGAATTTTTTAAAATTTCAAACAGACATATCTCCGCCATTTTTTCGAAATTCAAAAATCCCCCTCGTTACATTCTTCTTCACCGGCTAAAGAAATTTGTGTAAAAATTTGGTGAAAATCGGATGAAAACTGTGGCCGTAAAGTGTTCCGGAAAAAAATGCTACGGACGGCCGGCACCACAGACAAAGTTGAGATCGGTAAAGATCAATATTCGATTTGACCCTCCGGGGTCTGGAAGACCCTTCCCCAAAAACCCGACGTCGAGGGTATCGCAATAACTTCTTTAAGGAAGTTAAAATTTGAAATCAATCGGTACACTAAGAGGCAGTAGCCTTGTCCAACGGAATAAGGAGGAGGAAAACTAGAAGAAGAAGGTAGGTAACAGCAAAAAACCAGCTGGCTCCCTGTAGACCGAACTTGCTCGATAGGTCAACTTTATGTTGAAGTCGAAGGGTCAACTTTATGGAGATATCAAACTCAAATGGTTATGTGTGATAATTGCGGGGGGGTGGGGAAGAGATGGAATCCTTGCTGGTTTGATTGCGAGTGGAGGACAGGGCGAAGTGGTCCGAATACGCTAACTGTTACATCCTCATTAAACTCCCTCTATTTGGACAGTTTGATCGCTAAACATGAAAAAAATTTCGCTCTAAACCATCCAACTTCCCAACAGATTCTTCCAGCGGCTTTGAGTTCAGAGAGATTTTAAAAAACCCGTTATGAGCTGTCTAGTTTATTTTTTTGTTGATTCGCTAAAACGGTGACGAAAGAACTTGGAATAATTTTTCGGTGGACGTTCCCAATTGAATTAATTAGTCGAAGCTAGTGCATCATGTTTGTAATAATTAATACACACTTCCTTATGAATTATTAATAGTTTTTAATTAGACAACTACAACAAGATTTTAAGCCTATTTTTAACTGTTTAGGTGAATTGAGGCGCTCCGAATACGAAGGGCGAACTCGACATCGGACAAATTTTTTAACTTCCTTAAAGAAGTTATTGTGATACCCTCGACGTCAGTTTTTTTTTCATTTTCAGATTCTAGACCTCTTGGTGAATACACCCATATAATTTTTATGTTGAGTTCGCCATTTTTTCCCCTTTAAATACGTAAATACCGAAACTTTAAAATTGTCGAGTTCGCCCTTCGTATCCGGAGCGCCTCAATTGTCTAATTTTTGCAAAAGAAAAAAAAAAGTCTGCAAGTTAAGGACTTACCTAATGAGCTTTCTGTGTCTGATAAATCACTAAGAGATGGCACTTTCTGCATCGGCCCGAAGCTTTCATCTATTTGCTCTTGTTTTATACTCATATCCTCCAAACAAAACTGTAAAAAATAAAAATAATAATTAAAAAAAAGTTTTTGTTTTCTTAGCCCCAAGAGAAGTTACTGTGAGACCCTCCATGTTTCTGGTACAGGGCCTTTAAGGAACCCGAGGATGAAAACTGATTATCTTACCCGGCTGGTAACCAACCGGGCCAAATATTTTCATCAACGACCCAAAATATATCTAACTGGGCCTACGACTTGACAACTATCGTGCCCAACTCGGCCAACCACTCGAAAGCCATAGTTACTAATTCGGCCAAAAACTGGTGCCCAAGTCGGCCAAAATTAATACCGTCGATTTTGTAGTAGGATAACAATAAAAAGTTCCGGTTTGAAGAGCTTCCAACGATAACTTCCTCAAGGATACAGGAGGAGGAAGTATTAAGTAGGAGAACTAAATTTTTGTAAAAGTTGTGAAATAAATTTGGTGGGTATCGCAGTAAGTCTTGAGGAAGTTAGAAATTTTAGGTATTTTTAACTTTTGTTGTTCGTTTTCTGTTTTTTGAAAAAAAAAAAATAAAAATTAAGTACCTAATAAATCGCCATTTTATTTTCCGTTAAAAAAATTCTTGAGGAAGTTAAAAAAAAAAAAAAAAAATTATTTTGAAAATTTTATATCAAGGTAGAAATTCAGTACGGTTAGCCAAAGAGAGGCCGCCCTCGAGCCGGCGAAGTGACTCACATTTCTGCCTAGAAAAATTATTAAGTAAAAAAATTTGGAAAATTAAAATTTTAAAAACATGGAAAATTTTTAAATAATTCAAGGAATGTTTAGTGAAAATTTGGTGAAGATCGGACCAACAGTACGCCCACAGCGCTCATTTTAAATCTTTGAACAGTCATATCTCCGCCATTTTGAAAAATTTCGAAAAAAGCTCTCGTCATTTTCAAGATTTCTGTGAAAGGAAGCTTGTGTATAAATTTGGTGAAGATCGGATGAAAATTGCGGCCGTGAAGTGTTCCGGAAAAAGTGGCGACGGACGGCCGGCACCACAGACAAAGTCAGGATCGGCAAAGATCACTTATCAGATTTATCCTACGGGGTCTGGAAGACCCTTTTCTAGTAACAGGGGGTCGGAGGGTATCACAGTAACTTCTTGAGGAAGTTAAAAATCATTTTTAACCAAAAATTGACTTTTTTAAGGCATTTTTGACCAAGATTGCCTTTTAAAGGCATTTTTGACCAAAATTGCATTTTAACTTCCTCAAGAAGTTACTGTGATACCCTCCGACCCCTGTTACTAGAAAAGGGTCTTCCAGACCCCGTAGGATAAATCTGATAAGTGATCTTTGCCGATCCTGACTTTGTCTGTGGTGCCGGCCGTCCGGCCGTCCGGCCGTCTGGCCGTCCGGCCGTCCGGCCGTCCGGCCGTCCGGCCGTCCGGCCGTCCGTCGCCACTTTTTCCGGAACACTTCACGGCCGCAATTTTCATCCGATCTTCACCAAATTTATACACAAGCTTCCTTTCACAGAAATCTTGAAAATGACGAGAGCTTTTTTCGAAATTTTTCAAAATGGCGGAGATATGACTGTTCAAAGATTTAAAATGAGCGCTGTGGGCGTACCGTTGGTCCGATCTTCACCAAATTTTCACTAAACATTCCTTGAATTATTTAAAAATTTTCCATGTTTTTAAAATTTTAATTTTCCAAAATTTTTTTTACTTAATAATTTTTCTAGGCAGAAATGTGAGTCACTTCGCCGGCTCGAGGGCGGCCTCTCTTTGGCTAACCGTACTGAATTTCTACCTTGATATAAAATTTTCAAAATAATTTTTTTTTTTTTTTTTTTTTTTTATTAAAATAATTGAATTTTAATTTTTAATTGTTTATTTAAATTAATTATTTCAATTTTTTTTACTATTACCTTTATTTACATAATATATAATAATTGAATATTATTCAATCGATAGTTTTCATATTGTATATAACTACTTTTTATTTGCTAGGTACCTATGGGCAAGTTATTTTTATTATGCATAAATGTTTTACTATGCACAGATTGTATGTTAAAATTGGGTTTTACTAATTGAATTAAATTTGAATGAAAATGTACTATTGAAATTTGCTTCCCCCTCCTACGTACATTCTCTACCTGTGTTCTCCTACTTAATACTTCCTCCTCCTGTATCCTTGAGGAAGTTATCGTTGGAAGCTCTTCAAACCGGAATTTTTAAGGCATTTTGACCAAAATTGCATTTTTAAGGCATTTTCGCCCAAAATTGCCTTTCATTAAAAGCATTTTTCACAGTTTTTGTCTTAAAAACAACAGGTTTATGGCATTTTTAACCAAAAATTGACTTTTTTAAGGCATTTTTGACCAAGATTGCCTTTTTAAGGAATTTTGACCAAAATTGCCTTTCATTAAAAGCATTTTTCACAGTTTTTGTCTTAAAAACAACAGATTTATGGCATTTTTAACCAAAAATTGACTTTTTTAAGGCATTTTTGACCAAGATTGCCTTTTTAAGGCATTTTTGACCAAAATTGCATTTTTAAGGCATTTTTGACCAAGATTGCCTTTTTAAGGCATTTTTGACCAAAATTGCATTTTTAAGGCATTTTTAACCAAGATTGCCTTTTTAAGGCATTTTTGACCAAAATTGCATTTTTAAGGCATTTTGACCAAAATTGCCTTTCATTAATAGCATTTTTCACAGTTTTTGTCTTAAAAACAACAGATTTATGGCATTTTTGACCAAAAATTGACTTTTTAAAGGCATTTTTGACCAAAATTGCATTTTTAAGGCATTTTCGACCAAAATTGCCTTTCATTAAAAGCATTTTTCACAGTTTTTGTCTTAAAAACAACAGATTTATGGCATTTTTAACCAAAAATTGACTTTTTTAAGGCATTTTTGACCAAGATTGCCTTTTTATGGCATTTTTGACCAAAATTGAATTTTTAAGGCATTTTTGACCAAGATTGCCTTTTTAAGGCATTTTTGACCAAAATTGCATTTTTAAGGCATTTTTGACCAAAATTGCCTTTCATTAATAGCATTTTTCACAGTTTTTGTCTTAAAAACAACAGATTTATGGCATTATTGACCAAAAATTGACTTTTTAAAGGCATTTTTGACCAAAATTGCATTTTTAAGGCATTTTTGACCAAGATAAGTCTGTGGTGCCGGCCGTCCGTCGCAATTTTTTTTTCATAACTTAAACACTGTTACATATGGTTGTTTAGGTGATGATATAAAATAATCGAGATAAGTTTGAGGTCAGAAGGAGCAGACGCTTCGATTAAGAAACGCCCGCTCATGCTGTTCCTGTAATGCTAATCGCCGTGACATGGACAGAGTGGGCTCAAGTTACGAGCAGGGCTCTACAGTTCAGACTGCTTTAATTACTTCTCACCCGTCCAGTCTCCCTTTGTTCTTCACCACAGAAAAGGCCATAGAATAAGACAATATGCAAGCATAAAAAAATTATAAATATTATTTTAAAAATTGTTCCTTTAGTCATTTGGAGTTCTTCATAAAAAAAAGAAAACATCCAGACAAACGATGTAGACTATGCTAATGTATCTATTGACTAATGAGTCAAAATCCTACGTTTCCGAATAATTCAGAGGCGCCACCGTGTCTGCGGAGCCACTCTCGACTGTCAATTAGCGCTTCTTCAATTCTTCGGTTGGAATTTTTACAAAAAGTTTAATGTTATAACCTGAATCAAAAGGTGGCTTAGAAGCATTGTAAGCTCGTCATTGTCGACAAAATGATGAAACTGAAGCCATGACAAAAGACAATTTTGGAGCGGGTAAAACCTTCCACACGGTTTGGTATTGCGGGCAAGCGTACGAACTGCTTTCTGCAATGGATCATGAGACACACGTTATAGAAAATCGAAATGTCAACAAAGTATTTTAATATACAGGGTGTCCGGAACCACATGGCAAGCGTCTGGGAGAGCGTTAAAAAGTGGTTTTACGAAAAAAAGTTAAATGTAAACCCCCCTTAATTTAAATCAAAGAATTTGATGGTGTAGTTTAAAATCCGCCTGGATATACAGGGTGTCCCAGACACACCCTAACTTCGTTATTTCAAATGAGAACCCCTATTTTTTATTTCAGATTCGTAATCTACGCAAAATTTCAAGTAGATTTGAGTACTCATATGACGATTTTGGACAACTTTTAAAAAATGTCAAAATTTAGCGTTTTTTGCGCTAAAATCCGTTAAAATTGACCTAGGAGACTCGTTTTTTTTTTAATTCCACTTATTTTTTCCCGAAGAATCCAACTGTCTCAAATTTGAGCATCTTCGCATTCTGCATCACGAGATTTCGTCGCTAATGGCCTTTTTTCAAGTTAGAACCCAAATTTTTAGTTCAGAAATGAAAATTAGCACTTGTTGAAAGGAATTTTCTTTCGGACCACAAATTTTGAAAGGGCTACAGCGTCTTTTGTGTTTATGCATCAAAAATTAAAATTCCGTCAACAAATCGCTAATTTCCATTTTTGAAGTATGGAATTTGGAGTTAATCTTGAAAAAAGGCCATTAGCGATGCAGAATGCGAAGATGCTCAAATTTGAGACAGTTGGATTCTTCGGGAAAAAATAAGTGGAATTAAAAAAAAAACGAGTCTCACTCCTAGGTCAATTTTAACGGATTTTAGCGCAAAAAACGCTAAAATTTGACATTTTTTAAAAGTTGTCCAAAATTGTCATATGAGTACTCAAATCTACTTGAAATTTTGCGTAGATTACGAATCTGAAATAAAAAATAGGGGTTCTCATTTGAAATAACGAAGTTAGGTTGTGTCTGGGACACCCTGTATATCCAGGTGGATTTTAAACTACACCATCAAATTCTTTGATTTAAATTAAGGGGGGTTTACATTTAACTTTTTTTCGTAAAACCACTTTTTAACGCTCTCCCAGACGCTTGCCATGTGTTTCCGGACACCCTGTAGAAAAATCGAAATGTCAACAAAGTATTTTAACATATTTTGCCATCATCAGCGCTGACTCTTTAAAGTAAGTTTAAAAAGGACTTAATCGGTATCTTGTGACGTCAGCAGCATTTAAAAGTCGGAGAATTCCGTAAAAACTAAGCCTAGCGGAAATCGCATGAATGCAATTATGATTAGCTTGTTCGATCACCATGATTCACAGGAGGTTCTCTTGTTAACATGAAGGCAAAACAAAAATTCAAGTGAATCTAGAATAATTATCGGCCTAGGAAAGTGCTTATCATAAAAGAAAAATCTTTGCTATTACGAAAAGACAATTTCTTCAATTCTTGGACAAAGGTTAAACTGACAAATGTTTTGTGTAAAACCGCTTTTAGCGATTCGGTAAAATTTTAACGAGCCTTTTAATTTTGAAGAGATAGAGAGAGCAAAAACCAGTTATAAGCTTGTTTGAGAAGGGGTTCGGCGGAGCGGTGGGACAGTGAAGAGAAGGGATTCGGGCTCCATTCATAAACTCCGAAGACTTGTCGGCCCTCCCCTACTCATTCTCGACTAGATGATCGTAAAAGTCGGCGTTAAATCAGGCCTACTACAATGCTAATTAGCCGTATACCTTTATGCTTTTATCAGTCTTGATTTACAGTATCAAATTTCACGGACTTACACCTCGAATGTTCCGACTGATCTATTTTTCAACTGATATTTCATCGGTTTAAAATATTTTTCAAACATTAAAACCTCAACTTCGACCCTTTTTTCTGCCGCAAAAAAAAGAGGTTGAAAAAAAATCGAAGATAAACGTCTGTTCTACTCTGAATGGGTTAGATTGTTCTTTTGACATCGAAGATTTTATCCTCTTTCTTCCTCGTACAATGCAAGGTTTCTCATTTTCAATGAAGAACTTGTATCATCCGATATTTTTTTTTTTTGGCCTTTAATGGTGGAAAAGAAAAGGTGTCGCATGTCGAGGGGGGAAACCACAGGGCCGGAACTCCCGTGGAAGTATGGAAACCCGTGGGATTTCATACGCTTTACCGCTTTTTCATGAATAATTACATTCATAATGGACTCCATTCATGTTGAGAGATCATTCACACTCCCCTTCCCTTCTAGCACGTAAAAACGTCATGTTTTTGATTAAAAAGAGTCAGGTGGGGACCTAAGCTTATTGTTCCCGAAATTACATACAAAAAGTACTAGTCTGGAGCTGGCCCCGACGGGAACTTCCTTAAAGAGAAGTATCTATATAGGAGGGGGAAGTATATGGGAGGAGAAGTATATCGGAGTGAGAAGTATGTGGGAGGGGAAGTATAACGGAGGGGGAAGTATAACGGAGTAGGAAGTATAATATGGGAGGGGAAGTATAACGGAGGGGGAAGTATAACGGAGGGGAAAGTATAACGGAGGGGAAAGTATAAGGAAGGGAAAGTATAACAGAGGGGGAAGTATAATGGAGGGGGAAGTATAAGGGAACGAAAGTATAAAGGAAGGGGATGTAGTAGGGAGGGAAAGTATAAAGGAGAATTTTCCAAGTTAGTTTTTTCATTTTTTTTTTTTTTTTTTTTTTTTTCGAAAAATTTTCTAAGTTCTTTTTTTTGAAAAATGTTCTCAGTTTTTTTGTCCGAAAAAAAAATTTTTTTTTTACAAAAAATTTTCAGTTTTTTTCGAAAAATTTTCCGGGTTTTCCTTTTTTTTTTTTTTTTTTTTTTTTTTTTTCGAAAAATTTTCTAAGTTTTTTTGTAAAAAAAAATTTTTTTTTCGAAAAATTTTCCGGGTTTTTTCTTCTTTTTCTTTTTTCTTTTTTATTTTTTTTGAAAAATTTTTAAGTTCTTTTTTTCGAAAAATTTTCTAAGTGTCGAGGTAGAAATAATGGGCTCTTTGGCCTAGGGATGTGCCTCTCGTAAAGGGTAGAAGTACGAAATTTCTCCCTACTAATAAAAATAGTAATTAAAAAGTGGCAATTTTTTTGCACCAAAAATTCTTAAAAAATATAAGGAGTAATTGGTGAAAATTTGGTGAAAATCGGATTAACGGTTCGGCCGCAGCGAATTTTTTAAAATTTCAAACAGACATATCTCCGCCATTTTTTCGAAATTGAAAAATCCCCCTCGTTACATTCTTCTTCACCGGCTAAAGAAATTTTGGTGAAAATCGGATGAAAACTGTGGCCGTAAAGTGTTCCGGAAAAAAATGCTACGGACGGCCGGCCGGCACCACAGACAAAGTTGAGATCGGTAAAGATCAATATTCGATTTGACCCTCCGGGGTCTGGAAGACCCTTCCCCAAAAACCCGACGTCGAGGGTATCGCAATAACTTCTTTAAGGAAGTTAATGAAAGAAATTTTTAAAAAAATAATAACATAACTAAAGGCTTGTCCCCATTTTAGACACGCGACAATTATCAATTTTGTCCAAGAGGCCGCAATGAGGAAAAAAACTTTGAATAGTTTTAGATAGGTAACCTACTTACATTTTTGATTATAAATTCTTAAATTCTAAAAATCAACGGGGAAAAGTACGGGCACGCGTAAGTTTGGGCAGGAAGTCCTTGTATATGATTCCAAATTTAAACTCCAGCGACGACCATCAGGAAACCTGTCATAGGAGCGTTGATTTATTAATAAGAAAGAAAACATAAAAATTAATAACGGGCGAGGGGCGTTTTCTTAAATAGCCGCTGATAGACTAAGCGTGACTAAAATACTTGCATCCCAAACATGAATAATGATTCTTAAATCGGCGGGACGAAATTTTGACGCCCCTGAGGTTTGTGATAAAATATCCTCGTCAGGTGAGATTCCATCTATCGCAATTATTTCTATAGATAACAGGTAGAAGATAGGTAAAAGATGTTGATGGCTCATCAAAAACAAAGACTCTTTAGCCTTCGTTACTTATATCGTAGAAGTAGAGTAGCCAAAAATGCCATAATCTTGTAGGATTCAAGTGGCTTAACATGCCTAAGTCTCGTAGAAATAGAAATGGCATGAAATAACGGAATCCCGTAGAAATAGAAATGGTAACATACAGGCTGACGGGGCGAAGGCTCAGAGTTGCAGCAATATCGAAGAAATAGCCAAAATACCATAATCGCGTAGGATTCAAATGGTTATAAATGCCATAATCTTGTTGGATTCAAATGGCTATAAATGCCATAATCTCGTAGGATTAAAATGCCACAATCTCATAGAAATGGCTTAAAGTGCCGGAATCCTGTAGAAATAGCCTAAAATGGCATAATTTCGTAGAAACAGAAATGGCTTAAAATGCCGGAATCCCGTAGAAATAGCCTAAATTGGCATAATTTCGTAGAAACAGATGTCTATAAATGCCATAATCTCGTAGAAATAGAAATAACCAAAAATGCCTTAGCCTCGTAGAAACAGAAATGGCAATAAATGCCATAATCTTGTAGAAACAGAAATGGCTATGAATGCCATAATCTCGTAGAAACAGAAATGGCTATGAATGCCATAATCTCGTAGAAACAGAAATGGCTATGAATGCCATAATCTCGTAGAAACAGAAATGGCTATGAATGCCATAATCGTACTATGAAAATGGCTTAATATGCCGTAATCTCGTACTATGAAAAATGGCTTAATATGCCGTAATCTCGTAGAAATAAAATAGCCTAAAATGCCATATTCTTGTCGGATTAAAATGGCTTAAAATTCCATAATCTCGTACTATGAGAAATGGCTTAATATGCCATAATCTCGTCCAATGAGAAATGGCTTAATATGCCGTAATCTCGTAGAAATAAAAATAGCCTAAAATGCCATATTCTTGTCGGAATAATGGCTTAAAATGCCAGAATCTCGTAGAATAGAAATGGCTTAAACTGCCGGAATCCCATAGAAATAGCCTAAATTGGCATAATTTCGAAGAAACAGAGATGGCTATAAATGCCAGAATCTCGTAGAATAGAATGGCTTAAAATGCCGGAATCCCATAGAAATAGCCTAAATTGGCATATTCTTGTCGGATTAAAATGCCATAATCTCGTACAATGAGAAATGGCTTAATATGCCGTAATCTCGTCCAATGAGAAATGGCTTAATATGCCGTAATCTCGTAGAAATAAAAATAGCCTAAAATGCCATATTCTTGTCGGAATAAATGGCTTAAAATGCCAGAATCTCGTAGAATAGAAATGGCTTAAACTGCCGGAATCCCATAGAAATAGCCTAAATTGGCATAATTTCGTAGAAACAGAGATGGCTATAAATGCCAGAATCTCGTAGAATAGAAATGGCTTAAATGCCGGAATCCCATAGAAATAGCCTAAATTGGCATATTCTTGTCGGATTAAAATGCCATAATCTCGTACAATGAGAAATGGCTTAATATGCCGTAATCTCGTCCAATGAGAAATGGCTTAATATGCCGTAATCGTAGAAATAAAAATAGCCTAAAATGCCATATTCTTGTCGGAATAAATGGCTTAAAATGCCAGAATCTCGTAGAATAGAAATGGCAACTGCCGGAATCCCATAGAAATAGCCTAAATTGGCATAATTCGTAGAAACTGAGATGGCTATAAATGCCCAGAATCTCGTAGAATAGAAATGGCTTAAAATGCCGGAATCCCGAGATGGCTATAAATGCCATAATCTCGTGATAAAATATAAAATAAATACTTTTCTCTAAGTATCCCTATTTTTGAACCAGGGTTTTTAAGAGTTTTGGTCACCATTTCAGGGAGTTATTTTTAAGTTTAAACATTGTTCAGGGGTGGTTTCACCAAACGAACTTCTTACTCCCGCCTTTATTGTCTTTTGACATATAACGTTGACTTAGCTGGAACTGACTCACGCTCCTTTTTAAAAATTCGGATTTTTCCGCGGCGAACGAAAATTTTTTGGGCGTTCACCAGATTGTCTTGACTACGGAGTTATACTGGACGTGCCCGAACAATGTGAAGGCGACGTATTAATAAACATCATGGACGGTTTGTGACTGTACACAAATCAGGACTTACAATGCAACAATTGCACCCCCCGACTTCGAATTTTCAAGCTGGATTTTAACTTCCTTAAAGAAGTTATTGTGATACCCTCCATGTCGGGTTTTTGGGGAGGGTCTTCCGGGTCCGGAGGGTAAATCGAATATTGATCTTTACCGATCTCAACTTTGTCTGTGGTTCCGGCCGGCCGTAGCATTTTTTTCCGGAACACTTTAAAAAACTTTGAAAATTTTTTTTTTTCGGACAAAAAAAACTTAGAAAATTTTTCAAAAAAAAGAACTTAGAAAAGCGGAAAAAAAACTTCCTACTCCGTTATACTTCCCCCTCCGTATACTTCCCCTCCCACATACTTCCCCTCCCACATACTTCCCCTCCCACATACTTCCCCTCCGTTATACTTCCCCTCCCATATACTTCCCCCTCCGTTATACTTCCCCTCCCATATACTTCCCCTCCGTTATACTTCCCCTCCTATAATTCCCCCTCCTATATAGATACGTCTCTTTAAGGAAGTTTTCGTTGGAAGCTCTTCAAACCAGTACTTTTTTATGAAACGCAATCCCTGCCACGTCTAATTTGTGCCCGCATGCGGGAACAAGAAATAAACCGTACGGTACATACCGGAATAATGCGTGTAATTAAAAGCCTACTGATTGATTGTGCCACCTCAAAGATTTCTTATGGATGAAAGATTTTTTTTAAATTAGCCCAGCAGCCCTTCTGCTCCTCAGTATTGCGTTGTGTCGCCCCAAAGTTGGCAGATGAACTTTAAAAAACCCAACGTTTACTATCTAAGGAGTTTTGGATTTTCAAAACCCGTGCTCAGCAAATCCGAACCCCCTTATGTTAAAAAAAATTAAAAAAAAATACTATCTTGAGAACATGTGCTGTAGATAAAATCAAATGACAGATTTTAAAAAAATTATTATTTCCAGAAACTCTTAAACCAATAAATCATAAAAAGGAGCTAAGGTGAGGGAAAAAAGTATTACCTGCGGACGTATCGTACAATAATCAAGTCATAACGACAGAAGATAATGTCCCAAAAGGTTGGGTATTGTCGCTGACGTGACCGGCTTTACCTCTTATCAGATTTCAACGTCTTTATCAGGGAGGAGAGGGTCGTAAAAGGTACAGGCATAAAAAAAAGTCTACCGGTATAGGGCTTCAACATTTTTTTGTCGCCGGAGTCACGAAAATAATTTTTACAGATGAATTTGATTTGAATGTGAAGAAGGACCTGGAAATCACTTGGCGATTCAGAAAAAAAAGGGGGGCGTTTTTCTATCTTTCCCGACGGAAACACGTAATCTGTCGCTTGGCACTAAGCCCGGTGGACTCATCCAAGAAGGCAGACTATTCTGAAGCAAGTGAAGTATTATGCATGTAGGTACAACCCTAGAACCCCTTTAAATGTTTAATTAATTAAATTTACTTAAGAATATATCACAGAAACAAACAAGTCCCCCATCTAAAAATAGGGACACTAAATTTTTTTAATGGCGTTGTTTTATCGCATAAAATTAAAAATATTTCGACAAAAAGTTGGCTTTTAATTTTTTTCCCGAACATACAAGACATCAATTTAATAAAGATAGAGAAGGGGTAAAAAGTCTGGAGATTATAAACGGGCCAGTTAAAATGCCAACCTTTGTTGTATTCATTAATGATCTTGTAGGAGTTAAAATATTCTCTACGTTGTTAAGTTATATTTATACTTTTATAACTAAAAAGGAATAAAAAAATGAGTTGAATATCTTGCTTAAGGGCAACTTAATTTGAAATCAGAGGATATAACTTTATGTGCCTGCATGAAAAGGCGGCTTCGAGTGATGAACGATTTTAATTCCATTAAAGCTTCCGTTAGCCACTCTTGTAGGGGAGGGGGTTGTTTACCATGTGGCATCCTCGCCGACCGAGCTTCTGAAATCCATTAGTTACAGAGGGAAAAGGGCCTAGGTTCTAAGGAACACTTAAAAAAAATTCCATCGCCCCAAAATTATTTTTATGTATCCTGTCTTTAGTGTGACTAGCGAATAATTCAATTTCAAGAAAAACTTGATTGAATTACTAAAAAAACATAACATCAAAAAAATTTAGACATACAGGTGTCCGGAAACACATGGCAAGCGTCTGGGAGAGCGTTAAAAAGGTTTTACGAAAAAAGTCAAATGTAAACCCCCCTTAATTTAAATCAAGAATTTGATGGGGTAGTTTAAAATCCGCCTGATACAGGGTGTCCCAGACACAACCTAACTTCGTTATTTCAAATGAGAACCCCTATTTTTTATTTCAGATTCGTAATCGCAAAATTTCAAGTAGATTTGAGTACTCATATGACGATTTTGGACAACTTTTAAAAATGTCAAATTTTAGCGTTTTTTGCTCTAAAATCCGTTAAAATTGACCTAGGAGACTCGTTTTTTTTTAATTCCACTTATTTTTTCCCGAAGAATCCTACTGTCTCAAATTTGAGCATCTTCGCATTCTGCATCACAGATTTCGTCGCTAAGGCCTTTTTTCAAGTTAGAACCCAAATTTTAGTTCAGAAATGAAAATTAGCACTTGTTGAAAGGAATTTTTCTTTCGGACCACAAATTTTGAAAGAGCTACAGCGTCTTTTTGTTTTATGCATCAAAAATTAAAATTCCGTCAACAAATCGCTAATTTCCATTTTTGAAGTATGGAATTTGGAGTTAACTTGAAAAAAGGCCATTAGCGACGAAATCTCGTGATGCAGAATGTGAAGATGCTCAAATTTGAGACAGTTGGATTCTTCGGGAAAATAAGTGGAATTAAAAAAAACGAGTCTCCTAGGTCAATTTTAACGGATTTTAGCGCAAAAAAACGCTAAATTTTGACATTTTTTAAAAGTTGTCCAAAATCGTCATATGAGTACTCAAATCTACTTGAAATTTTGCGTAGATTACGAATCTGAAATAAAAAATAGGGGTTCTTATTTGAAATAACGAAGTTAGGTTGTGTCTGGGACACCCTGTATATCCAGGCGGATTTTAAACTACACCATCAAATTCTTTGATTTAAATTAAGGGGGGTTTACATTTAACTTTTTTTTCGTAAAACCACTTTTTAACGCTCTCCCAGACGCATGCCATGTGTTCCGGACACCCTGTGTTTGTAAGTTTTCTGCCCTGGAGAATCGGTTGCCAAGTCTTTTTTACGCATTTTCTTTCAGTCTCTCTTATTAAAAAGGAAGCGTTAATTCTCTTTTGTCAGGATGGTTTTTGGCCAGGAGCGGTGGCAGACGGATTACATCGTACATACATGAGCCGCTCGGATTTGTCAAGTTCAGTCACGTTTAGGCGAAAAAAAAAGGTAGCCGTTGTCGCCCAATCCCCCAACTCGAAACCTCTTAGTTAACTCATGAGATAAAATAAATTCCCGTTTCCGTCAAACGTTTTTAAATACTAAATGGGCTGAGGCTGGCTGCAGGCTGTTGAGCGGGAAGATGAGGATGTTTCGTGACTGAAACGCATCTCCCGATCTATTTTTAATAATTTTTTTTTTGGTTACCCTTCTCTCTCACAACCTTTCAACGTTTTCTTTCGTCCGTCGCAGAAAGAGAAAGTGCCCTTCGAAAATCGGCCCCGGGGTCAAAACTAACAAACCTGATTCTCATTTTACATCCTGCGAATAACGGGCCATTGTATAAAAGTGAAGAAAAACTGTTAGAAGATAAGGTGAGATTGATAGTCCGCAGTCATGAGAAACGAGATTTAATTCTTATAACCCTAAAGCGATCATAAGTTCTGAGTTTCACCACTCAACTTCTTTATTTATGAACGTTTTATATGGTTAACACCTCGATGTATGCGCAAATCACTTGAATATTTTCTTTTGTACGTCAGAATAAAACGGAATATCGTAGTTGGGTTTTAAACTAGTCTGGAGCTGGCCCCGACGGGAACTTCCTTAAGAGAAGTATCTATATAGGAGGGGGAAGTATATGGGAGGAGAAGTATAACGGAGTGGGAAGTATGTGGGAGGGGAAGTATAACGGAGGGGGAAGTATAACGGAGGAAGTATAATATGGGAGGGAAGTATAACGGAGGGGGAAGTATAACGAACGGGGAAGTATAACGGAGGGAAAGTATAAGGAAGGGGAAAGTATAAGAGGGTGAAGTATAATGGAGTAGGAAGTATAAGGGAACGAAAGTATAAAGGAAGGGGATGTAGTAGGGAGGGAAAGTATAAAGGAATTTTCCAAGTTAGTTTTTTCGAAAAATTTTTCGGGCTTTTTTTTTTTTTTTTTTCGAAAAATTTTCTAAGTTCTTTTTTTGAAAAATGCTCTAAGTTTTTTTTGTCCGAAAAAAAAATTTTCAAAGTTTTTTTCGAAAAATTTTCCGGGTTTTCCTTTTTTTTTTTCCATTTTTTTTTTTTTTTTCCGAAAAATTTTCTAAGTTTCTTTTTTTCGAAAAATTTTCTAAGTTTTTTTTTGAAAAATTTTCTGGGTTTTTTTTCTTTTCTTTTTTTCTTTTTTCTTTTTTTTGAAATTTTTAAGTTCTTTTAAATAGTAATTAAAAGTGGCAATTTTTTGCACCAAAAATTCTTAAAAAATAAGGAGTAATTGGTGAAAATTTGGTGAAAATCGGATTAACGGTTCGGCCGCAGCGAATTTTTTAAAATTTCAAACAGACATATCTCCGCCATTTTTTCGAAATTCAAAAATCCCCCTCGTTACATTCTTCTTCACCGGCTAAAGAAATTTTGGTGAAAATTTGTGAAAACGGATGAAAATTGTGGCCGTAAAGTGTTCCGGAAAAAAATGCTACGGACGGCCGGCCGGCACCACAGACAAGTTGAGTCGGTAAAGATCAATATTCGATTTGACCCTCCGGGGTCTGGAAGACCCTTCCCCAAAAACCCGACGTCGAGGGTATCGCAATAACTTCTTTAAGGAAGTTAAAAATGGTGCTAAATCGTGCACGAAATGTCCGCATCTGCGGAGACGAAACGTAGCGCGTATTCGACGCGTTAAATCACAAAGCGAGGATTCGAACCGTTTAAAGTCCCGTGGAAGACATTTCGCTTTATTTTAGAACGTTATTTCCAGAAACACAATGTGGCTTTTAAATGAGAAATTTCCGTTTCTATTTCGAGCGAACCCTTAAGATGATCGGAATAACGAAAATTTCCGTTTCGGTTTTAAAATGAAGTCATTAACTCGGAAGAAAATGTCGTTGGGAAGTCGGTGAAAAGAATTTTAGTTCCATCAAAAACACGGAGAAAAACGAGTAGATAATCATCGAGTGAGAAGGGAGAAAAAAAAAATTGTCACTCAATCCTGCGGTTTCAATGGCCAGGGGTGGGGCGGTGTAGTCCGGTAGCAGGTCGGACCGTGGAAAACCTGGGACGTGGCTGTTGTGAACTGGTTTTATAAGAATAATCTCGAAATATACATACTCACACAAGACATAAAGTCGGGACTCTTTTAAAAAGTTGGTGTTATAATAATTTTCTTGTTCAATAGAGAAAGTCGTCGTACAAAGACGATTTGAGGAGTAACTTACACCCCCGGTTTTTAATACGATATTAACCAGAAAGGGTCAACCCCCGGCACCACGCTCTGCCGGATCATACTTCCTCTAGGACATCCTATACCTTTAGGACGACATTTTTCCGACCATTTCGCAAACGTACTCAAAATCCTGAGCGAAATACGTGAACAGGTGTGCATTAAGCTAAAATATGGGATCATACAGTAACAAACAACGGCGCGGCTAACGAGTGCTCTCGGGATGGGACTTGTCCAGCCGGTGAAATTAGCACACTCCGCTATAAACTTGACCTTACTTCTCTTTCACTCAATCAATTAAAAGTCGTTTCGACATTTAGAAGAAAAAGTGCAGACTTTGAAGTAAATGATTCGGGTTACCAACTTCATTGGGCCCATTTTCAAAGAAATTCAAGACTGTTTACTCTGTTTCTTTCTCTCTTCAAAAAGGGAACGTGACCGAACTGAGAATACAAATGATTCACTAAGTTCGAAGGCGTAAAAGTCACCATCC
Organism: Orius insidiosus; assembly: GCA_014119065.1. Classification (NCBI taxonomy): domain Eukaryota; kingdom Metazoa; phylum Arthropoda; class Insecta; order Hemiptera; family Anthocoridae; genus Orius; species Orius insidiosus. Next base: position 61,903 of record JACGAQ010000547.1, on the reverse strand, counting down.
CGCGCCACAAGATGTTAAAAAGCCGTCTCGAAACCCTGTAAAATTTTAAAAGATAACAACCCGCCTTGGCCAAACATAGAGCAAGGTCAGGAAGATTACGACTCGGAATACTCTGGATTATCGCTTATTTATTATTCCGTTCAACATCGAGCGGGAAAAAATGTAGATTCCACAACAGGAAAAAAATTAATAAAAAGAAGTAGTATTTAACGGTTTTTTCCCCTTCAAACTAACTTTTTGACTCGGAAATACGTGTACTCAATTTGCATACCTAGTCATCGTAAAACAATGGGTAGGCAATTACGCCAATTTCCACTAATGGCGATCTAATGAAGAAACACTATTTTATTTTGAACTTAAGGTTTTTTTAGCGACGTTTTAAGTAAACCTTTTCGAGGAGTTTGGTTTACTCAAGTAGACGGAGCGCGAAAAAAATAAATAAAAGAGAAGAATCGTAAACCCTATGAAATGCTCTTTGGCAGACTATAAGCAACAGGTGGTTGAAGCTTTGTTAAGCCACTCCCGGGACCGAGGGTAACCTGAGAAGGTACACAACAGGTAAGGACTCTCTCCTTCCAATCTAGACAAGAAAACCGGCAGACATACTTTCCCAAGCAAAATTATTATTAAAAAAAATCTTTTCTCATTTCAAAATGTCACTTTTTTAAAAATAAAATTACAGATAATCCATTTAAAAAGTTCTTGTTGAAGCAGACGATTTAAAATCAAGTTTGTTAGAAAACTGGGGTTTTGAGGAAGTCTTGAGTTTTTACAAAATACTTCTTAAGGAGGTATGATGGTTTTTAAGTGAGTTGCTTTGCAAATTTTTCGTTGTTAACAACGGTTTTCGGTTTTCCCTTCTATCTCGGAAACCGTCGCTCAAAACGAAAAAATGTCCTAAGTAAAAGTTGTAGGTATTGAAATTTACTACATAAAATATCTTATTAGTTTTTTCCGTCAGAGCAATACTTTAGGAGATATGGAAGTATTTAAGTTGGTTGCTTTGCAAATTTTTCGTTGTTAACAACGGTTTTCGGTTTTTCCCTTCTATCTCGGAAACCGTCGCTCAAAACGAAAAAAACGTCCTAAGTAAAAGTCGTAGCTATGGAAATTTCCTACAAAAAAGACCTCATTGGTTTTTTTGTCAGAGCAATACTTAAGGAGATATGAGGGTTCTTAAGTGAGTTGCCTTGCAAATTTTTCGTTGTGAGCAACGGTTTTCGGTTTTTCTCTTCTATCTCGGAAACCGTCGCTCAAAACGAAAAAACGTCTAAGTAAAAGTTGTAGGTACAAAGATTTCCTACAAAAATTTCTTTATTTATTATTTGCGTAAGAGCAATATTTAAGGAGTTATGAGTTAAAACTAATATCCTATAGACCTGTCTGAAAACTTAAAACCTTCATATCTCCTAAAATATTGCTCTGACGGAAAAAACTAATAAGATATTTTATGTAGTAAATTTTTGTAGCTACAACTTTTACTTAGGACATTTTTTCGTTTTGAGAGACGGTTTCCAAGATAGAAGGGAAAAACCGAAAACCGTTGCTCACAACGAAATATGTACAAAGCAACCAACTTAAAACCCTCATATCCCCTAAAATAATTTAAGTACAGAATTAAGAAAAGAATTTATTGTTTTAGGTTTGCGGTTAGTGGGAGGTAATTATTTGATTTTTTTTTTGTTAACGTATCGAAGCCTCGGCCTTGGGCCCCTACCGGGAACCTCCTACGGGTGAAAGCACTATTCGATTGATGGCGAACATGGTCATTTATCCCAGGTTCCCTATTTATCAGAAGATTTTTCATTGATTTTTATTTGAAAAAGACGTTTGGGAATCGAAGGGATGAGTTGGGAAAGGACAGAATCAATTTACACACGACAGCTGTTCGCCATCGCTTTAGGGGTTTTTTTGAGTGTGGTTCTCTCAGACTAGGACTCGAAGAAAAAGCGTCCGGGTCCTGATAAGTTTCCCACCCCCACTACTCCAAACCTTGCCACCTGACGCGACGTACCCTGAGAGCCATATGAGAGAACGAAAGATGAAAGAAGGCTAAGAAAAAGGAAGGAAGGAAATCCCCGACCATCTTCCCCACCGAAATTCTACGCAAATTCAAAACCCATGCGAGTCTAGATTTCCTAACGCACAAATTAATAAAAATTCGACTAAAAAATTAATGTTTAATTCACAACATCATATTTTACGTATTGGGGCCCTCAGGTGCATAAAAGGTAAACAAGAGCATTACAATATTGATTTATCCAGTTCTGTCACTCTGTTTGTCGTCCGAAGTAAAGAGAGTTAAGGAAAACACCAAATACTCAGAGGAAAATCAAGGTTTTAAGTTGGTTGCTTTGTACATATTTCGTTGTGAGAAACGGTTTTCGGTTTTTCCCTTCCATCTTGGAAACCGTCGCTCAAAACGAAAAAATGTCTAAGTAAAAGTTGTAGCTACGGAAATTTACTACATAAAATATCTTATTGGTTTTTCCGTCAGAGCAATATTTTAGGAGATATGAAGGTTTTAAGTTTTCAGACAGGCTCTGTAGGATTATTAGTTTTAACCTCATAACTCCTTAAATATTGCTCTTAAGCAAATAATGAATAAAGAAATTTTTGTAGGAAATCTTTGTACCTACAACTTTTACTTAGGACATTTTTTCGTTTTGAGCGACGGTTTCCGAGATAGAAGGGAAAAACCGAAAACCGTTGCTCACAATGAAAAATTTGCAAAGCAACTCACTTAAGAACCCTCATATCTCCTTAAGTATTGCTCTGACAAAAAAACCAATGAAGTCTTTTTTGTAGGGAATTTCTGTAGCTACGACTTTTACTTAGGATGTTTTTTCGTTTTGAGCGACGGTTTCCGAGATAAAAGGGAAAAACCGAAAACCGTTGTTAACAACGAAAAATTTGCAAAGCAACCAACTTAAATACTTCCATATCTCCTAAAGTATTGCTCTGACGGAAAAAACTAATAAGATACATTATGTAGTAAATGTCAGTACCTACAACTTTTACTAAAGACATTTTTTCGTTTTGAGCGACGGTTTCCGAGATAGAAGGGAAAAACCGAAAACCGTTGTTAACAACGAAAAATTCGCAAAGCAACTCACTTAAAACCATCATACCTCCTTAATAAATAAACGTAAGCAAAAATAGACAATTTGATGGCAAGCAAAGGAAGCGTTAAAAGCTCTTCTGAATATGAGACTCGTGTGAAACACCCCGTTTACCATCTTACACGTACCAGCCCACAATCAAAGCTTACCTACCTACTTTCTGTTGTCATACAGCTAAAAAGAGATTTTTTTTTTAATTTTTTCTTTCGATCGAATTTTGGAAGTTATCGACTTATTTCTTAGTATCGTGACGTTTAGAAGAAATGAGGCGCTCCGAATACGAAGGGCGAACTCGACATCGGACAAAATTTTTTTTTTTTTCATTTTCAGATTCTAACCTTTTGAAGAATACACCCATGTAATTTTATATTGAGTTTCCCCTTTTTCCCCTTTAAAATACGTAAAAACCGATATGCGGCAAAGCCCTACTCTCAACCTTTTTTATTTAATTTTTTTTTCTTTTCGAGATTTGGTGATTTTTAAAAAACCCTTTTCTCTATGATTCTATGATGATTCTATGATGATTCTAAAATCTCGCCACGAAAATTCCAGAGAGTGACTTTTCTGTCGAGTTCGCCCTTAACAGAAAACTTTAAAATGCGAATACCTCGAAACTACGTTTTGTCGAGTTCGCCCTTCGTATTCGGAGCGCCTCAAATAAAGGTTTTCTTTTATGCGTGGTTGGGTAAAAATAATCATATGTCTCTTTGGAAGAGAGAATTTTTCGTTTCACGATTATCACGAATATTTTCCGGTATAAACCCCATGTTTTATGGTGCTCTTGAGAATCGTCTGCGACTGGGTTTACGGTCTGGAACATTAGAAGAGATGGCGTGAAAAACATCTGCGGGCGCCGGCCGTATTGGATTACTCGAGTTGTCCTTTTTTTAACACTTTGAGGTCACAAGAGAAGAGATGAAAAAAAAAAGAGCCGAATTTAAAATTTTTGAAACTAAACAAAAAAATTAAAAATGAATCGATTTAAAAGATTTCTGTTTTCTTTCTATCTAAAATGGGACGTTGGCAAGGCCGTTATTCTCTTCCAGTATATTGTAGGTTTACATTTTGGGATGTTAATGCCCCATCGTTCTGGCCAAACCGGTCCGTTTTCTGTTCCCTTTCTTTTCGTTTACATTATTCGCCATTTCAAATTTCACCCTCAGTTTGACTTTTTTTAGTAATATTGTTTGAATTTATCAATATTTTCTCTTTTTTAATGTGACTCATGGAAGATACTACACCGATTAGTAGAATTTTTAAGTATGCAGAATAAATATAAGAATGCATAAAAAGTATGATAAGAGGAATTTTGTTTACTGGTTTGATGCCCTTGAAATTTTTAAATTCTAAACACGTGGTTAATGAATTTCAAAAAATTTTTTATGAGGCTGGAGAGATCTTTTTATTTTTATGATTTGCCAAAGCCCTTGGCCCCCCCCCCCCCCCTCCCCACCGTTCTTCTCGCGAAAGAGGGAAATTATTTGATCAGTGATCTTTGCTGATCATTCGGTTGTCTGTGGTGCCGGCCGTCCGTCGCAAAATTCGAGCGTCACGGCCGCAGTTTTCGTTCGATTTTAACCAAATTTTTACAGGTCTTCCTTTGTAGTTGTCTTGAACGAGGGAGATTTTTGAATTTTTAAAAAATGACGGAGATATGTCTGTTTGAAATTTTAAAAACTGCACTGCGGCCTAACTGTCTGTCCGATTTTCACCAAATTTTCACTAAGTACTTCTTATACTTTTTAAGGGGATATGAGGGTTTTAAGTTGGTTGCTTTGTACATATTTCGTTGTGAGCAACGGTTTTCGGTTTTTTCCTTCTATCTTGGAAACCGTCGCTCAAAACGAAAAAATGTCATAAGTAAAAGTTGTAGCTTCGGAAATTTACTACATAAAATATCTTATTAGTTTTTTCCGTCAGAGCAATACTTTAGGAGATATGGAAGTATTTAAGTTGGTTGCTTAGCAAATTTTTCGTTGTTATCAACGGTTTTCGGTTTTTCCCTTCTATCTCGGAAACTGTCGCTCAAACGAAAAAAACGTCTAAGTAAAGTCGTAGCTACGGAAATTTCCTACAAAAAAGACCTCATTGGTTTTTTTGTCAGAGCAATACTTAAGGAGATATGAGGGTTCTTAAGTGAGTTGCTTTGCAAATTTTTCGTTGAGAGCAACGGTTTTCGGTTTTTCCCTTCTACCTCGGAAACCGTCGCTCAAAACGAAAAAATGTCCTAAGTAAAAGTTGTAGGCACAAAATTTCCTAAAAATTTCTTTATTTATTATTTGCGTAAGAGCAATATTTAAGGAGTTATGAGGTTAAAACTAATAATCCTACAGAGCCTGTCTGAAAACTTAAAACCTTCATATCTCCTAAATATTGCTCTGACGGAAAAAACTAATAAGATATTTTATGTAGTAAATTTCCGTAGCTACAACTTTTACTTAGGACATTTTTTCGTTTTGAGCGACGGTTTCCAAGATAGAAGGGAAAAACCGAAAACCGTTGATCACAACGAAATATGTACAAAGCAACCAACTTAAAACCCTCATATCCCCTTAAGAATTTTTGGAGAATTTTTTTTAAAATATTTATAGCAGGGAGAAATGCGATACTTTTACTAGGGGCGAGATCGACATCCCTCTGCTAGACGGTTCATTATTTCTACGTTGATACTTAAAAAATTTTAGAAAAAAATTTTTTTTAAACGGTTTTGGAGGCAATGGGGAGACCGAAACGTACAACTCTCAAAATTTTGTATGGCCGAAGAACAAAAAAAAAAAATTTCAGTCCGCGGTGAACTTGGTACAATTAACTTTGATCCTGGGGGGGAGGGGGGCGCTTTAATCCGCGTAGAAGCCTGACCTCGGAAAAACCGGTAACCGCTTCGATAAAAGCAGTATAATAACGCAAAACCACGGATAAACATAACTAAAATAATTTTTTTCTCTCTCTATCACCGAAAAATTGGATATCAAAAGTTGAGAAGTAGGAAAGCCGATAAGGGAAGTTTTGTTTTTATAAAAAATCCCACCAAATGGCCCGTAGCCAACATGAGAGGGGGCGAGAACCCCTATGATTTTATGTCCTGTGACACGAAGAAGACCGGCTTGGGACAGCGATGAAAAAGAAATGAAATTTACAAAGAGGAGGGGGTGAGAGAAGCACATATCCACACACCCGCACACAATGGACTTGCAACACCGCGTATAAATTATATGGTAACGACCCGTTGATAATTTACACGGATTTTCATCGATAAAATTTGATTTAGTTTACCGAGGAAACAAAAAAATCAAAACATTAACATGAGTTGGTGAACGGTGGAAGAACGATTTTCAATTTAAAAAATACAGTCTTCCCATTCGCCTTAATTTTAAATTGTAAAAGGAAAAATATTCACAAGATCTATCTCATTTACTCACAAATTCAAAGCGTCTATAAAACCACCTTTTCTACTGTTACAAGCGTATATTTATTAAGAAAAAAAAATCTTTCACGTTCATTTATTAATTAATTGTTTAATTTTTTTTAAATCATGAAAGTTGGCCTTCTAGCTCGGTTAGACGCGGTTACCGACGTTTATGGGCACTAAAGATTTTTTCTGATGGCTCAGAACATGTGTGCCTACACGGGAAATCATCTCTTTTTCCATAATGAAAGTAAAAAAAAATTTTTTTTTCGATCTATTCCTATGAAAGACGAGCCAAACGTTCGGGAACATGGGAAAGTCAACAGAAAACGACACGGTCCGAATAATTAACGCAACTCATTAACGAAAGTCACAAAGCTTCTGTTTCCCAGGTTTTCTCATTCCAAATACGACATTTACGAGCCTTCCGAACACCACCATATGGCGAGAAGTTTTTTTCTTACACTTCGTCCATTTAACTTAAGGAGGTATGATGGTTTTTAAGTGAGTTGCTTTGCAAATTTTTCGTTGTGAGCAACGGTTTTCGGTTTTTCCCTTCTATCTCGGAAACCGTCGCACAAAACGAAAAAATGTCCTAAGTAAAAGTTGTAGGTACTGACATTTACTACATAAAATATCTTATTAGTTTTTTCCGTTAGAGCAATACTTTAGGAGATATAGAAGTATTTAAGTTGGTTGCTTTGCAAATTTTTCGTTGTTAACAACGGTTTTCGGTTTTTTCCCTTCTATCTCGGAAACCGTCGTCAAAACGAAAAAACGTCATAAGTAAAAGTCGTAGCTACGGAAATTTCCTACAAAAAAGACCTCATTGGTTTTTTCGTCAGAGCAATATTTAAGGAGATATGAGGGTTTTTAAGTGAGTTGCTTTGCAAATTTTTCGTTGTGAGCAACGGCTTTCGGTTTTCCCTTCTATCTCGGAAACCGTCGCTCAAAACGAAAAAATCCTAAGTAAAAGTTGTAGGTACAAAGATTTCCTACAAAAATCTTTTATTCATTATTTGCGTAAGAGCAATATTTAAGGAGTTATGAGGTTAAAACTAATAATCCTACAGAGCCTGTCTGAAAACTTAAAACCTTCATATCTCCTAAAATATTGCCCTGACGGAAAGATCCAATAAATATTTTACGTAGTAAATTTCCGTAGCTACAACGTTTACTTAGGAAATTTTTTCGTTTTGAGCGACGGTTTCCAAGATAGAAGGGAAAAACCGAAAACCGTTGCTCACAACGAAATATGTACAAAGCAACCAACTTAAAACCCTCATATCCCCTTAAAACTATTCAAAATCAGGCGATCAGAACAATTTTTATTACTCCATATTTATTTTTTTTCCTCCGAAAATCATCTTGGATCAACGCTGATTTAATAATCTATTAAAATATACTCCTAATTAATGAAAAATCATTATTATTTATTATATTCAAATATTAGGATTATTACTCAAAATATCAGCCGATAAGTAATGCTAACACCCTCTAATTGAATAGATTGTTTGCTACAAATACCCAATAATCACTCAATTTTTTAGTTTTTTAAGCTAGTGGAAAAAAATAAAGAAATTACACGATTATTTAACTATAATGTTAAAAAAACAGCAAAAAGAGTACGTTTAACGAGGATGCTTAGGGCCACGAAATGATAAGATAAGACAATAATTTTTAGCTTATCTTTTTCCAAAGAATTCAACTCATTAGTCACTCGGGTGTAATAATAATTAAATTATTATCCGGGAGGTTGCCCATTTTTTTTGTCCATATTTTTTTTTACAAATGTTTCCCCCATTCTAAGAACTAAGATCAATGAAAAGTTCGTTGACATTGAGTATACTAGAAATTATTTATAATTGCATATATTAATTAATAATTATCGTTCATTGAATATCGAAGTGTTACGATAAGGGTTGTTTTTCATTCATTAATTTCAACATTGTCGACAAGAAAGAAGATTAACAAAATGTAAAATTTTCAATAAGAAAATGCTGTCGAGCTTCACTTGCGAGAGAAAAAAATGAACTTTACGTTTTCCTTTTAATTAATGAAAAATTTTTCAGAAAAAATGCTCCCTCAACAGGGTAGATGCCAAAATGAGCTTGTGTAAAAAAATTTTCCGATGATTTTTAGTGCCCAAATATAGGAAACTACTGCTGTGATGTCTTGAATTTGAAATAAAAATTCGGGAGGTATAATCCCCCTTAAGGGGATATGAGGGTTTCAAGTTGGTTTCTTAGTACATTTTTCGTTGTGAGCAACGGTTTTCGGTTTTTCCCTTCTATCTTGGAAACCGTCGCTCAAAACGAAAAAATGTTCTAACTAAAAGTTGTAGCTACGGAAATTTACTACATAAAATATCTTATTGGTTTTTTCCGTCAGAGCAATATTTTAGGAGATATGAAGGTTTTAAGTTTTCAGACAGGCTCTGTAGGATTATTAGTTTTTCCTCATAACTCCTTAAATATTGCTCTTACCAAAATAATGAATAAAGAAAGTTTTGTAGGAAATCTTTGTGCCTACAACTTTTACTTAGAACATTTTTTCGTTTTGAGCGACGGTTTCCGAGGTAGAAGGGAAAAACCGAAAACCGTTGCTCACAACGAAAAATTTGCAAAGCAACTCACTTAAGAACCCTCATATCTCCTTAAGTATTGCTCTGACAAAAAACCAATGAAGTCTTTTTGTAGAGAATTTCCGTAGCTACGACTTTTACTTATGACATTTTTTCGTTTTGAGCGACGGTTTCCGAGATAGAAGGGAAAAACCGAAAACCGTTGTTAACAACGAAAAATTTGCAAAGCAACCACTTAAATACTTCCATATCTCCTAAAGTATTGCTCTGACGGAAAAAACTAATAAGATATTTTATGTAGTAAATTTTAGTGCCTACAACTTTTACTTAGGACATTTTTTCGTTTTGTGCGACGGTTTCCGAGATAGAAGGGAAAAACCGAAAACCGTTGCTCACAACGAAAAATTTGCAAAGCAACTCACTTAAGAACCCTCATATCTCCTTAAGTATTGCTCTGACAAAAAAACCAATGAAGTCTTTTTTGAAGAGAATCTCCGTAGCTACGACTTTACTTATGACATTTTTTCGTTTTGAGCGACGGTTTCCGAGATAGAAGGGAAAAACCGAAAACCGTTGTTAACAACGAAAAATTTGCAAAGCAACTCACTTAAAAACCATCATACCTCCTTAAGATAGAGATTCAAGAATGGTTCTTCTTTTAACAAAAATCGAGGTGAACGAAATGACGAGAAATAAAAAGATCCAGTGAATGAAGAAGCCGTCAAAGGTATTCTCGGAACCGAGAAAACAAATAAATGGGTGAAAATAAACGGACGGAAAAAAAACTTCAAAATCTGCTAAGTCAAATTAGAGAAATATCAAAGGAAAAATCCTAAAAAAACGTATCCATAAAAACCAAACTATCAGGTAAGCGTGCCTTCTAACCATATACCATTGAAAAATAAGGTGGCTTTCGTGATTTGGAGAAGAAAAAAATTGTAAAAACTTATGGTATTCACGCCTACAATGCTATCATGAATGAAGTTACGCAATTCAAAAGCCTCCGCGCTTTGCAATCAGTCCTTCGACTATGAGAAAACGGGCAGTGTAGGTATTGAAGCTGGTAGGGGAGTTTTGCGATTTGAGTCTTGGTTGGGATGTTTTTCAGACAAAAACTGTGAAAAATGCTTTTAATGAAAGGAAATTTTGGTCGAAAATGCCTTTAAAATGCAATTTTGGTCAAAATGCCTTAAAAAAGGTGATTTTGGTCAAAAATGCCTTTAAAAAGGTAATTTTGGTCAAAATGCCTTAAAAAGGTAATTTTTGGTCAAAAATGCCATAAATCTGTTGTTTTTAAGACAAAAACTGTGAAAAATGCTTTCAATGAAAGGCAATTTTGGTCGAAAATGCCTTTAAAATGCAATTTTGGTCAAAAATGCCTTAAAAAAGGTGATTTGGTCAAAAATGCCTTTAAAAAGGTAATTTTGGTCAAAAATGCCTTAAAAAAGGTAATTTTGGTCAAAAATGCCTTAAAAAAAGTCAATTTTTTGTCAAAAATGCCATAAATCTGTTGTTTTTAAGACAAAAACTGTGAAAAATGCTTTAATGAAAGGCAATTTTGGTCGAAAATGCCTTAAAAATGCAATTTTGGTCGAAAATGCCTTAAAAATGCACTAAAAAAAGTCAATTTTTGGTCAAAAATGCCTTAAGAAAAGGGAATTTTGGTTAAAAAAAATGCCTTAAAAAAGTCAATTTTATGTCAAAAATGCCATAAATCTGTTGTTTTTCAGACAAAAACTGTGAAAAATGCGTATAATGAAAGGCAATTTTGGTCAAAATGCCTTAAAAATGCAATTTTGGTCAAAAATGCCTTAAAATAAGGCATGGCCGTGTGCCCGACAAGTGGGATGCAGGTTTCATTTAACTCAAGCTTGGTGGCGTGCAATTCAGAGGTTCGGGTTGACAGTCGAATATAAAAACGATACAACTGTAGGATCAATAAAATATGAAGTAAATTTTTAATTTTGATTTTTTTTATTGTTATCCTACTACAAAATCGACGGTATTAATTTTGGCCGACTTGGGCACCAGTTTTGGCCGAATTAGTCACTATGGCTTTCGAGTGGTTGGCCGAGTTGGGCACGATAGTTGTCAAGTCGTTGGCCCAGTTAGATATATTTTGGGTCGTTGATGAAAATATTTGGCCCGGTTGGTTACCAGCCGCTGGTAGACATAGCACTAATGGAAGGCTTCTTATTTTAAGTTTACGGTTCGATTTTTCGCTCAAGATGGATCAGCAGATATGGAAAACGAATTCTAAATATTACGTTTGGTATGGTGGGGGAGAAGGGTTGATGAATGGAAGATGAGCCATGAGTCACGATCATTCTTCGAACTGTTGGAAATATTCTTAAAAAAATAGTGAAAAATCATATCTACGTCAAGTTTTAACTTTCAAGATGAACTCGATAGAAATGGGAGGTGTAATAACTGTTTTTTTTTTATGAATGGACGCGAGAAGCGAGCTGAAGGTGGAAAAATGAATGGACAATCGGAGGCGCAATCGGGGCATAGGTTTTCTTGTTGACATAAGACGCCGTATAATGTGTAATAACGGTTGTCTGTCCAGATACGATAGTCGTGACCCCTGCCCTATTGTAATTTCGCTCCCTTTTCTATGCTTTCCTTCCATTCAATCGATTAAAGTTACTGAAGGAAGAACTTCGGATGCTACAGTAAGATTTTGGTCATTGATGACCGCTAAGTTTCCAGCATGGAAGCTCTGAGGTTAATAAAGAGAAAATAGCCTGAATAAAAGTGCCGGAGGGATTTTGAAGAGCTTGCCTGGAAGAATACGCTTCAATGATAAACTATGGCCACATGTTTCTTGTCTTTCTTTCACTCATAACAACGGAATAACCTCATCCTCTTTAGCACTTGATATTAAATATTCTAGACGAAAATAGTTTCAATATTATTAACAACCTACGGTCCTTTTCATAATTCTGATGCAAACGAAAAAATATTATTTTTTGCTCTTAAACCGTAGATAAAGAATGTAAATATGAAATGCAATTAAATTACAAAGTCAATGTGGAACACAAGAAATTCTTAATTTAAAAAGAAAGCATGAGGTAGGATAGGCAAACAAGATATGAGGAGATTAAAAATTAAGTTAATAATTGATAAAAATTTCGCACATTCAATTATGCAACAATTTAAAAACGTAATAAAATATGACAGGTCAATTTCGTAGGTATCCTGCCATGACTTTTGTAATTAGAAATTAATAGTAAAGCTTAAAAAAAAGGTTGTTAGAAAATGTAAGTTTTTAAAGAGATAATTCCTCTCTTCTTTCCAGTAAACTTAAAAATATGGGAGGCTTCGGAAGAGTCAGGTAGTCGGGTACATTGTGGTCCAACGTTTCCCAGCCCAGGTAGGTAGCTCTCGTAGGACGGGCCGTCATCCTATTACAAACTTACTTGAACTTGTTGTGTTATTTAAATTGGATTAGTTTAAGGGATAGAGTTAGAAAAAGGAGTGGGCGAACGGAAAACGGACAACGCCGAAAGTGAAGAACGCCACTTTGATTCCTCGTGAGTAAACTGAGCGAAAAATTGGAAAAAACTTTCGACGTAATTTTGTCTTCATATGGACCAAAATCTTTAAATTGAGAACTCACCAGAACTTTGTTCTTTTTCATGGTGGATTTTTCGGACGAATCCGTTGACCAAGTAGGCGATTCCTCCAAGTCGGGAACTTGCTGCATCACACTTCGTCTCACTATCACTTATGTTTATGAGAAATAATAGAAATTTGAGACACAAAAGACGAAACAATGATTCCGGGCCGTAATCTGGATGTTTGGACCCGAAAAAAACGAGCGAGAAATTATAAACGGACACTTGGAAGGCTGGCGGAAAAAATTCTCAGACTAATCCCAACGACTGCCAAATAATGTTTGAACGGAGTGACGGACAACGCGCTCCACTCCGGCTTGAGTTAAAATTATGAATGGGCCATCCAGGGTCTTCTAATGAATGGAAAAGAGTAGGACTACTATCTTCAGTGGTGGGGGATCGTGTTTTTCCCCTACTCCGTCTCACTGAAGTCAGAACGGGCTCGTACAGTCCCTTCCGAAGGAAAATGGGACGACAACCCACTTTCAAAAACCAGGGCTCGACTTAAGCCTAAGTTTTGGCTTTACATCATCAAAATCCATTTTCTATCTTTCTCAAAAACAAACAAAAGCCGCATTTCAAACAGCTTCGGCTCTACAGCACTCTTTTAAAAAACAGGTGCGACTTCAAAATTTAGGGGGGACATTGCAAAAGTGCAACGATTTGGAATCATCTACCTACAAACTTCCCAATGAACGCCAACTGTCACTCCCCAAAATTTTGTCAAGCTTACCATCTGTTTTTGAAGGAGCGATCACGAAAGTTCATCAAAAATGAACAGAACTTGTGATATAGGCAGAGAAACAGACCCTTTAAAAGGGAATTTGAATGCGGTATTCGAAGAAAATTTTGGACACAATAGATTTTTGGCAGAAGTAGGGGGCAATCAAATCCAAAAAATACTCATTTTGGATTGATAGAAAAGGGGAAAAAACAAGTTTGTATTTTTCACATCTTCCATTAGGACCACTTTTCAAAATCCCACCCCTAACGCAACTCATTGAGAGGTTAAAAATATTTTGTAAATTTTTTAAAAATAATTTAACATTAAAAAAATCATATTTAGTTAAAACTGTCCTTGGTTTTTTTTATAATAGATTTTTTAAAAATTGAAGTCATATTATGGAGCACACCTCTGATACCTCCTTATTTCCTTTTCTGAAGTGTTAGGAATATAATTTAAAGTCGTACGTCGAAATCAAAATAGGTCTTAGCCTTTAGGGATAGTAGCTACCTCGGTTACGCCTTTGTGCCGTATCCACATTTTTTTATGTTACATGCCCACCTGTTGAGGAAGGCTGGGTTCGAACTGCGCCATCTAGCTGGATACCATCGAACTTTCTGTTGTAAAAATTAATAAAATATTGTATTTATTAACTATTCTAAGTTGACTGTTGACTTAGCTAATTACTTAGCGTAGAAAATTTCATGTGCCCTGTATGTTTGAGACGAAATTCAGATTTATTCAACTAAGCGTACAGAAGTTTTTTTTTTTAGATATTAGATATGAGATGATCAATTGAGGCGCTCCGGGTACGAAGGGCGAACTCGACATCGGACAAATATTTTTAACTTCCGTAAAGAAGTTATTGTGATACCCTCGACGTCGGGTTTTTGGGGAAGGGTCTTCCAGTTTTTTTTTCATTTTCAGATTCTAGACCTCTTGGTGAATACACCCATATAATTTTTATGTTGAGTTCGCCATTTTTTCCCCTTTAAATACGTAAAAACAGAAACTACGTTTTGTCGAGTTCGCCCTTCGTACCCGGAGCGCCTCAATTTTAGCAGGTCAACATTTTTGGAACACCAAGATCAATTTTCCTTATTTTTGTGCTTAGGAGAAGATCGGACCGATAGTACGGCAGCAGTGCCCTCCGCAAGCAAGCGCACATAACTCCGCCATTTTTGGTTCGAAAAAAAAGCCCTTGACATTTAAAAAAATAAAATAAAATTATCAAAGCCTTACATGTTCGAACCATTTCGAAATTTCAATGATTTGTAGATAATTCAACTGGCTCAGAGAGAGCGGCACAGAGATTCTCTCATAGTTCACGGTATGATCGAAAGAGTGCGTTAAACTCACCCTTAGCTTGAGGTAAAAGCTATAAACCCTAATTTTACCAAGTTTTTGAATTTTATCCAAATTTAAAAAAAAAAATGACTGCAGTTAGGGAAAAACTTTCTTGGCTTTTAGTTTTATTAAGGAGGTATGATGGTTTTTAAGTGAGTTGCTTTGCAAATTTTTCTTTGTTAACAACGGTTTTCGGTTTTTCCCTTATATCTCCGAAACCGTCGCTCAAAACGAAAAAATGTCTTAAGTAAAAGTTGTAGCTACGGAAATTTACTACATAAATATTTTATTAGTTTTTTCCGTCAGAGCAATACTTTAGGAGATATGGAAGTATTTAAGTTGGTTGCTTAGCAAATTTTTCGTTGTTAACAACGGTTTCTGGTTTTTCCCTTCTATCTCGGAAAGCATCGCTCAAAACGAAAAAACGTCCTAAGTAAAAGTCGTAGCTACAAAAATTCCCTACAAAAAAGACCTCATTGGTTTTTTTGTCAGACCAATACTTAAGGAGATATGAGGGTTCTTAAGTGAGTTGCTTTGCAAATTTTTCGTTGTGAGCAACGGTTTTCGGTTTTTCCCTTCTATCTCGGAAACCGTCGCTCAAAACGAAAAAATGTTTTAAGTAATAGTTGTAGGTACAAAGATTCCCTATAAAAATTTCTTTATTCATTATTTGCGTAAGAGCAATATTTAAGGAGTTATGAGGTTAAAACTAATAATCCTACAGAGCCTGTCTGAAAACGTAAAACCTTCATATCTCCTAAAATATTGCTCTGACGGAAAAAACCAATAAGGTATTTTATATAGTAAATTTCCGTAGCTACAACTTTTACTTAAGACATTTTTTCGTTTTGAGCGACGGTTTCCAAGATAGAAGGGAAAAACCGAAAACCGTTGCTCACATCGAAAAATGTACAAAGCAACCAACTTAAAACCCTCATATCCCCTTAAACACTCATAAATTTATTTTATGAACCAAAAACTCGTTTTATCGAATTTTGCGATTTTAGTGAAAAAAATTATGGTTCAAACATTAAAATAATAAATAAAAATAAAGTATTCTAAAGTCGAATCAAAGAAGGAAAATTTAAAAAAAACCAAAAGTTTTCTTGAAAAAGTGGAGATAACTTAAAAGAAAAAACGCCGCCGTATTAATTAAGTAATATTCAATAATGATTTTTTTTACTTTCATGTTTTAGATTTTAGAATTTTAAATTGCGTTATGCTTAATTTCACCGTCTTCCTCATTTGTGATGAGGACAACTGGCTGAAAGTAATGAATTTAAAATTTCCTGATACTTTTGATGAATTGAAAAGTTTTTATATAATTCCTCCTTTTAAAATATTTTTATAATGTGAATTATGAAGTCTTGACTGAATATAAAATATTAAAAAGTTGGCAGAGGTGACTGCGACATAGTGCGAATGAAATTACTTATTTCACCCCGGAGGTACAGGAGGTACAGATTTAGCGGCTGCAAACATTTGGCCCAAGAGTCTGCCGATGCGTTGGCGTGAATAATAACTTGTTTTATAACGCGTCGTGTCTGGATAAATAAATTTTCTTCTGGTTTTGAGCCAGAATTGCACACCAGCCATAATTATCAAGATAAACTTTAGTCCTTGGGTTTTTATTGGTTGCATGCGTTTTTAAAATCATCATCTTGAAGGAAATTCTCCATTATTCAATCTAGTATTTCTTCACCACGAATGCAGTTACCTGAGTGCGCAGAAACTATTAACAGAAATAAGGCCTCTCGGTGCCTAGAACCGCTTAGAAGCCCAGAGGGAATATTAATCAGCAACCAGGGAACTCACACTGAAGAATCCGAAGATTAGCCCCCTTGGGCTTCCTCATCACGGGCTTACTTGATGCCAGAAGAACTGAGGCGCTCCGGGTACGAAGGGCGAACTCGACAAAACGTTGTTTCGAGATATTCGCATTTTAAAGTTTCGGTTTGGGCGTCGCGGTGGCCGCGCGTGTTAAGGCGTTAATCCCAAACATTGCGATACGGCGTTCATCAATGGGGTCCAGGTTCAAAGCGGGCGGTCCCCAAATTGAACCCAATGTACCTAAATGAACTTTTCCGACGGAAAACACCACTGACGCGAGGGTGATATAACCTGAGTAGTTGAAAACCCTCGTAAAATAAATTAAAAAAAAAAAAAAAAAAAAAAAAAAAAAAAAAAAAAAAAAAAAGTTTCGGTTTTTACGTATTTAAAGGGGAAAAAATGGAGAACTCAACATAAAAATTATATGGGTGTATTCACCAAGAGGTCTAGAATCTGAAAATGAAAAAAAACTGGAGGGCCCTTCCCCAAAAACCCGACGTCGAGGGTATCACAATAACTTCTTTAAGGAAGTTAAAAAAAATTTGTCCTATGTTGAGTTCGCCCTTCGTACCCGCAGCGCCTCAACTAATCTAGGATTAAATTCCTATGGCATAAAATGACGTTGGTAATCTTGAAAAGAAACAACTTTTATACAGAAACTTTAATAAGAAACAAAAAAAAAAAGCTTGAAATAATATGATCACATTCATAATAATCACTCAGCATGCTGACTTAAGAATTAGAAACAATCACTAATAATCACGTTCATACATAAAAGAAAACTTTTGTCTTTTTGTGCTAACTAAAATCTTAAATATTATACAATATTTACTTTTGTGTTATCCACGTCACAATAAAAATTGGTATTACTTATTATAATGCACAAACATTGCAACCAAGGCCTAAGGAAAGGAGCGAAATCAATCGTTACGCCTGAAAAGTCAGTCATTAGAAGACGGATTCGTCGCTTTTCGTCCGACTAAACCGTAAATTCAGGTTTCAAAGAGCCTTTTCAAACTTCGGTTATGAAGCAATGGAAGTCAGGGATCCGTACGATTTTGTAAAAGTTTCCAAGCTTTCCTGTGCCTGGAAGCCATAATTTAAACTTTTCACTTGCAAAATAATCCTCTTCACGTTAAAAAAATTGAATCTAGTTAATTAAAAACATGACGTCACATAACTTATCATAATATTATTTCTGGTTCCGATAAATCGAGTTCTATCAAAGATTACAAACTGACTACTAATAACAATATTTCAATTTCATAGATTTTCTTAAGACATCGATTATCTATATAATTGAGGCGCTCCGAATACGAAGGGCGAACTCGACAAACGTAGTTTCGAGATATTCGCATTTTAAAGTTTTCTGTTAAGGGCGAACTCGACAGAAAAGTCACTCTCTGGAATTTTCGTGCGAGATTTTAGAATCATCATAGAATCATAGAGAAAAGGGTTTTTAAAAATCACCAAATCTCGAAAAGAAAAAAAAAAAATAAATAAAAAAGGTTGAGAGTAGAGCTTTGCCGCATATCGGTTTTTACGTATTTTAAAGGGGAAAAAAGGGGAAACTCAATATGAAATTACATGGGTGTATTCTTCAAAAGGTCTAGAATCTGAAAATGAAAAAAAAAAAATTTGTCCGATGTCGAGTTCGCCCTTCGTATTCGGAGCGCCTCAAATGTTTGTAGAATATTTTACGATTATAATTTTTATGGAAAACAATTTTTTTTTGGTACACGGGTTGGTAAAAATCGGAAATAATCAAAATTGTCTACTTTCGTATACCATTCAGAAAAGAATTATTTTTTAAAATTCGATTTTTATATAAATTATTAAAATTAACTTAGGTTCGAATGAGCTTATATTTTTGTATTTCGCCCTAATTAATTTTATCAGTCTATCACAAAAACGAAAATTTTCCACACTAAACTCCGTTGGCTTTATTTTTGTAGAGGTAGTCTTTTCTGAATATTGGTTCATGAAGGCTCCAATGTAAGTCCTTATCCATGTTGGTGGAATAGTCGTAAAGAAGTACTAAGAAGAAAAAAATTAGAAAATTTTTAAAAGTTTATTATAAGAAATACCTGAATTCCATGTGCCCAATAGCCAGTCGAATGGTTCACTTGCCCTAAAGTGTTGATGGCGTTTTCAGCGTACATTTGAGCGTCTGGGACTAAGAGGGAGTTACTTTGAAGGCGATGACTGAAAGCGTTCATTTTCGTGTTGATGAAGAAAGGGAAAGATGTTGAACGACGATTCCTTCCTTTTGGTATTCCACTCGAAGCGCCTTTGAAAAACTTTTAACAAACACCTAAAAACATAATCAAAATTTAATTTAGAAAAAAAATTTTTTTCACCTTAGTCGCTGCATAAACAGTCATTAGAGGTAATGGTTGAAGCTCGGAACTCGAAGAGACATTAACGATCGCTCCTCTTTTCCTCGCCAACATTTGAGGGAGAACAATCCGTGTCATCATCGTCGTTGCTCCAACATTTATGTTGATTATATCCCATAGCTCTTGTTCCGGCACTTCTCCCAATACATGGGATATGTATATTGCTTTCCAACATTGTTGACTGAGGAAATACATAATTTATTGATGTTTTCCGTTTAAAATTTTATTTGGTAATAAATAGAAATAAGATTATTACCTAGAATGCCGACTGGAATTCCTTTTAGCTCAGTTTCAATATCATAAAACACGGATTGCCCTTTACTGAAGTCAACGGTGATTATTTTTGTCTTTACGTGAAACCTAGTTTCTGAAAGTGAGAAAAAAAAATCTTCCCTGAATAGGAATAAACTAAAAAGTATTTACCAATATTTCTGGCTAAAGAGGATAATTTTTCCTCAGTTCTACTGATAAGGACCAAATTGAGGTGCCGCTTCGCCAATTCTTCAGCATACGCCTTTCCTATTCCATCAGTGCAACCGGTGACAACTGAAAAAAAAAAAGTAATTTTTAAAATATATTTTGAGCAATATTTTCTGAATAGGGGTAGAGGGAGTTTCTTTATAGATCGAGAAAAAACGTGTCTCTTGGCCGAAAAAGTACGCCTTAAAATGGTGTAAAAGGAGGCAATTGAAAGTACTGGATGGAAGAGCTTCCAACGAAAACTTCCTTAAAGAGAAGTATCTATATAGGAGGGGAAGTATATGGGAGGGAAGTATAACGGAGGGGGAAGTATATGGGAGGGGAAGTATAACGGAGTGGGAAGTATGTGGGAGGGAAGTATGTGGAGGGGAAGTATAACGGAGGGGAAGTATAACGGAGTAGGAAGTATATGGGAGGGGAAGTATAACGGAGGGGAAGTATGGGAGGGGAAGTATAACGGAGGGGAAGTATAACGGAGGGGAATATAACGGAGGGAAGTATAACGGAGGGAAAGTATAAGGAAGAGGAAAGTATAACAGAGGGGGAAGTATAATGGAGGGGGAAGTATAAGGGAACGAAAGTATAAAGGAAGGGGATGTAGAAGGGAGGGAAAGTATAAAGGAGAATTTTCCAAGTTTGTTTTTTCGAAAAATTTTTCGGGCTTTTTTTTTTTTTTTTTTTTTTTTTTTTTCCCGAAAATTTTCTAAGTTCTTTTTTTTGAAAAATTTTCTATGTTTTTTTTTGTCCGAAAAAAAAAATTTTTTTTTCAAAAAATTTTCAAAGTTTTTTTCGAAAAATTTTCCGGGTTTTCCTTTTTTTTATTTACCTATTTTTTTTTTCGAAAAATTTTCTGAGTTCTTTTTTTTTTTGAAAAATTTTCTAAGTTTTTTTTGTAAAAAAAAAATTTTTTTTTCTGAAATTGTCCGGGTTTTTCTTTCTTTTTCTTTTCTTTTTTTTTTTTTTGAAAAGTTTTCTAAGTTCTTTTTTTCGAAAAATTTGTGTCAAGGTAGAAATAATGGGCTCTTTGGCCTAGGGATGTGCCTCTCGTAAAGGGTAGAAGTACGAAATTTCTCCCTACTAATAAAAATAGTAATTAAAAGTGGCAATTTTTTTGCACCAAAAATTCTTAAAAATATAAGGAGTAATTGGTGAAAATTTGGTGAAAATCGGATTAACGGTTCGGCCGCAGCGAATTTTTTAAAATTTCAAACAGACATATCTCCGCCATTTTTTCGAAATTCAAAAATCCCCCTCGTTACATTCTTCTTCACCGGCTAAAGATATTTGTGTGAAAATTTGGTGAAAATCGGATGAAAATTGTGGCCGTAAGTGTTCCGGAAAAAAATGCTACGGACGGCCGGCACCACAGACAAAGTTGAGATCGGTAAAGATCAATATTCGATTTGACCCTCCGGGGTCTGGAAGACCCTTCCCCAAAAACCCGACGTCGAGGGTATCGCAATAACTTCTTTAAGGAAGTTAAAATGTAGTCATCAGTTTTGATTGTTTAAGCCAAAATGTCGGTTCTAAATTGCTTACGAGAGCCCGGAAAAAGTACTTCAAGTTCGATATTTAAACAAGTTTAAATAAAATACTGGGAGCCCAAAAACGGCCTTCATTAGTCTTTTAAATGAGATAATTAATACAATTTTAATTTCAAAACGTACAATTTTTTAAAAGTATAACTCTTGGAAGAAAATCGCTAAAAAAATCTTCCATTAAGATTCCACGAACCAGAACATAGTCTAAATTAACTAAGATAGCATCATTAGTTTCTTTGTGTATTCTACAAAAAATAAAAAATAAAGAAAATTAAAAAAAAATTAATAATAACCGGGGGGGGGGGTTATAATACTCTATCAAGTATAAATAATTTTTATCTACATAATTCATAAGGCAATTAAAGCACACGCTTATGCATTCCGTGTTTTTAAAAATATTCTAAAGGCGCCCCCTTAAAATAATCGCATGAAGAGGAATCGAGCAAGGTCGAAAATAAAATACAATTCCTAGGAGAAATCCAACATTAAATTGCCATGGAAAAAAAAAATCTCTCGTTGAACTTAATTCTACTAACTATCTCCTTTTTTGCACCTGATTAGATAATTTATTCTCTTAAGTTCTATTAAAATATTGCAGAACATGGTTAATTTTACACAACAGTTATAAAAAATAATTTCTATGTTATAAAAAAATTTGCGCAATTTTATCTCTTTTCTCGCGCTATTTTATCCCCAAATTGAACCCAATGAACCTAAATAGATTTTTCCGATGGGAAAACACCACTGAAGCGAGGGCGATAACTATAGAAAAAATGAAAGTTTTTGCCCAGCCAGGCCACACGGAACGGGCAAGAACCCTCCAAATTTCTCCCTACTATATTTTTCGGAAAGATTTAATATAAGTAATATTTTTTTAAGGTGAAAACTTAAAAAAACGTACTTTTGACCAATAGTACGGCCGTAGCGCATAAAAGAAACCTTCAAACAAACGGATCTCCTCCATTTTTGCGAAATTAAATAAAAAGCTCTCGACATTATCAAGATTACTAAGAAAGATTCTGTGGAAGGTGGAAATCTGATGAAAACTGTGGCCGTGAAAGTGTACCAGAAAAATGCTACGGACGGCCGGCACCACAGACAAGCTAATTATCGGCGAAGATCACTGGAAGACCAGAATCACGAGATAAGTCGAAAACTAGAATAAAATCGTGCGAGGTTGCCGGATTTTCTTGGTTTAAAAATAACAGAAGTTATAGATTATGAATTTTTTAAACTTCCTTAAGAAGTCATTGTTTTACCCTCACTGTACTACCCCGGTAGTTTATATACATACTAATTTTAATTAATGGGGAAACATTTTTACTTAAAAGGTTATTATAAGACCTTTACGTTATAAGGAAAAAGAAATAGCTTAACAAGGTAAAAATTACTCGTAAACCGGTCTTGCAGTTACGAATTAAAATAGAAAGAACTGGAGCATGTACGCGTGATAATTTTATTTTTTGTCTTGTAAATAAAAGTACTTGGAGCTTTTAATCGGATTCTGGCGACCAGAAGGAATAAAAACACCTGCTTTAAGGGACCTACAGAATAACCCATTTCCAGTGAACGGGGTTCAAGGGTATTAAAATAACTTTCTTTTTAGGAGGTTAAATGTAGCGAAGACTTCTCTTCCTGCTTCCTAGATTCTTTTATTTTTACAGCCAGGAGGGAACTTCCGAAGGTAAATGAGAAATGGTTGGGATTACAACGAAAATTCCGGTTTCTAGGTTCAGGATACACAACCATGGAAATGATTGATGTCATTGATTAACAAAAAAAATGTACTTGTTTGAAGAGCTTCCTACAAAGAGAAGTAAAAATTTAGGAGGGGGAAGTATAAAAGAGAGGAAGTATGAGGTAGGGGAAGTATAACGGAGGGGGAAGTATAGGGGAGGGGAAGTATAACGGAGGGGGAGTTTTTTCCGAAAAGTTTTCCTTTTTTTAACTTCCTCAAGAAGTTACTGTGATACCCTCCGACCCCCTGTTACTAGAAAAGGGTCTTCCACCCCGTAGGATAAATCTGATAAGTGATCTTTGCCGATCCTGACTTTGTCTGTGGTGCCGGCCGTCCGGCCGTCCGGCCGTCCGGCCGTCCGTCGCCACTTTTTCCGGAACACTTCACGGCCGCAATTTTCATCCGATCTTCACCAAATTTATACACAGCTTCCTTTCACAGAAATCTTGAAAATGACGAGAGCTTTTTTCGAAATTTTTCAAAATGGCGGAGATATGACTGTTCAAAGATTTAAAATGAGCGCTGTGGGCGTACCGTTGGTCCGATCTTCACCAAATTTTCACTAAACATTCCTTGAATATTTAAAAATTTTCCATGTTTTTAAAATTTTAATTTTCCAAAATTTTTTTTACTTAATAATTTTTCTAGGCAGAAATGTGAGTCACTTCGCCGGCTCGAGGGCGGCCCTCTTTGGCTAACCGTACTGAATTTCTACCTTGATATAAAATTTTCAAAATAATTTTTTTTTTTTTTTTTGTTTAACTTCCTCAAGAATTTTTTTAACGGAAAATAAATGGCGATTTATTAGGTACTTAATTTTTATTTTTTTTTTTTCAAAAAACAGAAAATGAACAACAAAAAATACCTAAAATTTCTAACTTCCTCAAGACTTACTGCGATACCCACCAAATTTATTTCACAACTTTTTTATACAGATTGTATGTTAAAATTGGGTTTTACTAATTGAATTAAATTTGAATGAAAATGTACTATTGAAATTGCTTCCCCCTCCTACGTACATTCTCTACCTGTGTTCTCCTACTTAATACTTCCTCCTCCTGTATCCTTGAGGAAGTTATCGTTGGAAGCTCTTCAAACCGGAACTTTTTTTAATTTTCCGAATTTAATTTTTTAAATTTGCGCTTTTTTACCGAAAAATTTTCTAAGTTCTTCTTCTAAATTCTCCAAGCATCAAGGTAGAAATAATGGAATTTTTGCCTAAGAGAGGTCCCTCTCGTAAGGCATGAAATTATGAAATTTCTCCCTAAAAAATGATAATTTTTTTACACCAAAAATTCGTAAAAAATATGAGGAGTAATTAATGAAAATTTGGTGAAAATCCAACGGCCGCAGCGAATTTTTTAAAATTTTAAACAGACATATCTCCGCCATTTTTTTCGAATTCAAAATCGCTCTAGTTAGTTTATTGTTCACCGACTAGAGAAAATTTGGTGAAATCGGTTGAAAACTGTGGCCGTAAAGTGTTCCGGAAAAAATGTTACGTCCGGCCGGCACCACAGACAAAGTTGAGATCGGTAAAGATCCATACTCGATTTGACCCTCCAGGGTATGGAAGACCCTTCCCCAAAAACCAAATTGGTATTGTGGAGGGTATCACAATAACTTCTTTAAGGAAATTAAAATTACGCAACTGGTCCGGAGGCCTTCTCAAAAGAGTGAATTTTTTTTTTTCAGATTTTGACAGTAAGTAAATAAATAAAAATTCTTGAAAGCTTAAATTTTTTTTCCCCTGATATCTAGAAAGATTGTAAATATAAAAGTTTGCTAATCATTTTGTTTCCAATCTTACGAAACTTATGATGTTATGAAAAAGCGGTGAGGATGAGCCAGAAAAATAAAAATATCCACATTTCTTCAACTTCCTCAAATAGCAAGACGTTTTCTACATTACGAAATATTGACACAAAAAGTTTAAATAAACGAAATTTTAGTTTATTAAAAAATTTTTTAGAATAAAATTATACAAAACATTTCCCATGAATTATTATGTCAGAAAACCTTTGGGACCGGTTCGATAACGTGACTTCTAATATTATGCCACAAAATTTCGCCGGTGATCCAACTGTTATGCAAAAAGCTTTTGGTTAGGAACTATTCAATTTCCGTTCTTAAAATCTTCGTAGACTGATAACCTTGTTAAGTTGCATAATACGATTTGCTGGGTCATTTACGAGTTTAAACCTGTTTTCTTGCTTTTATTGCTTATCTACAAGCACTATACAATATTTAAAAAAAATATTCAAATTGAATTGTTGGTTTTCGGTTACGTTTTGCAAAATGGGAATTTTGCACACCAATTTCGTTACGTCGTAAAATTAATTGGAGAAAGTTTTTAGAAGTCCCATAAGAATACGGACGGATTTTCTGTAAGAGCATTTCAAGGACGCTGGTACGCAAGTCACTATCGAAAATATAGAAAATCTAAGTGTTTTTGAGTCTCGAAAAATGTAAATATCAATGGAAACACACCTTAAAATAAGGTAGTTGGACGTAAAGCCCTTACTTCAATAAAATGCTCCTAAAAGGGATTGACAATGATATTTATTTATTTTTTTAAGTGATTTCGAGGGTTATTCGTGAGGGAAAAGAGAAAAACAACATTGCGAAACTTATGATCAAACAAATTGCAGAAACGTCCTTCTTCGGCTTGAACAGAAAAGGAGTAGGAACGGTTCGAGATTTTTTTTATATGTTATTATAAATCATTTTCATCCGACTGGGATTCCGGGATTATTTAATTTTGAAATGCCAATCCTTTATTTTTTTCATTCAAAAAGTTTAATATCTAACAAGGCCGTTTGAAACTAATCTGGGATAGTTTCAGAGAATGAGGAAGAAAAAAGTACTAGTCTGGACTCTGGAGCTGGCCCCGACGGGAACTTCCTTAAAGAGAAGTAACAATATACATAGGAGGGGGAATTATAACGGAGGGGGAAGTATAAAGGAGGGGAAGTATAACGGAGGGGGAAGTATAAAGAAAGAGAAGTGTAACGGAGAAGGAAGTTTAAAAAAAAAATTTCAAATTATTGGGTTTTTTAAGTTTTTTTTTGTTTAAATTTGCAGTTTTTTAGAATTCTTTTTTTTTCGACACTTCTTCGAAGTATCAAGGTAGAAATAATGGGCTCTTAAACCTAGCGATGTGCCTCTCGTAAAGGGTAGAAGTACAAAATTTCGCCTACTAAAAAAAAATTAATAAATAAAAAGTCGCAATTTTTATTTTTTTTTTTCGAAAAATTTTTCGGGCTTAATTTTTTTTTTTTTCGAAAATTTTTCTAAGTTTTTTTTTTCTGAAAATTTTCAAAGTTTTTTTTTTTTGAAAATTTTCAAAGTTTTTTTTGACCAAAAAATTTTCAAAGTTATTTCGAAAAATTTTCCGGGTTTTTTTTTTCGAAAATATTATAAGTTTTTTTGAAATTTTTTTTTTTTTGAAATATTTTTGTCAAGGTAGAAATAATGGGCTCTTTGGCCTAGGGATGTGCCTCTCGTAAAGGGTAGAAGTACGAAATTTCTCCCTACTAAAAAAAGTTAATAAATAAAAAGTCGCAATTTTTTTTACGCCAAAAATTCTTAAAAAATATAAGGAGTAATTGGTGAAAATTTGGTGAAAATCGGATTAACGGTTCGGCCGCAGCGAATTTTTTAAAATTTCAAACAGACATATCTCCGCCATTTTTTCGAAATTCAAAAATCGCCCTAGTCATATTCTTCTTCACCGGCTAAAGAAATTTGTGTAAAAATTTGGTGAAAATCGGATGAAAACTGTGGCCGTAAAGTGTTCCGGAAAAAAATGCTACGGCCGGCCGGCCGGCACCACAGACAAAGTTGAGATCGGTAAAGATCAATATTCGATTTGACCCTCCGGGGTCTGGAAGACCCTTCCCCAAAACCCGACGTCGAGGGTATCGCAATAACTTCTTTAAGGAAGTTAATAGGAAGAAAAAATTTTTTGGGATAACCAAATTTGTTCAAAAGCAAGAAGAAGCAAGAAGCCAAAAGCAAGTCTTAGAATGGAAAATTCCTCGACAAACCAGGTGGGAAATCTAGGATAACAAAAATGTCCACCTGCTCTACTTATCTTCTTGTTGACAACCTCACGTAGCTGAAGTGCTTCCTTATTCGTAAGTAGTACTCTTGTACTTATTCTTCTTTTTTTTTTATCCTTCCTTTCACTTTCAACTCAAATTTTTCAATAAAGGCGGATGAAATCATGCAAAAACCATATCATTTCTTCACAGTTCCAAAGTAGGATCAAGGTGATTTGATAACCACTCACGGAAATTAGAGACATGTGACAAAAGTTCTTAATAACTAATAATTTAATAAATAATAACAAAAGAAGGTTAGGACATAATTTTCTTCATTCGTCGCATGCGAAATGCAATTCACCGAAACAATAGCAGAGGGTCAATTAATGTTCGACATTGCATCAAACTACAAACAGTGGAAGATTAAATCGTAATTACTTTTCTCCCTAACTTGTGAAATGCAACCGTTTTAGGTACATATCCTCTCAAACTTGATAACAAGGAAGTAAGAACTTAAGGTGTTATCTTTCAGGATAGTTAGCGATGATCATTCTAAATCGTTTAGAGAGTTTGAGAAAATCCAGAAAGGACGTTCTTTGTAGGATGTTGGTCCATATCTCAGATGAGCCAATAGCAACCAACGCAAGCTGGCCTTCGCTCCACATTGTTAAGTTTCGGGTTAACAAATCTTCCTCGAATAGCTTCCTTACCAAAGACTCGGCTGTACTCATAAGGAACAAAAAAATCTGATTTTTTTGTAGGTGATCTCACAGCCGGCATTAATTTTATTTCGAAATTGAGTCTAATTAAATCGCCGTTTTCGTTGGCAATGAAGAAGCTGACCTTCAAACTTGGATTTTTTTTTTTTTTAGCTGTATCTTTTAGAGCCCAAGAAAATAACTAAAGCAAACATTATCATCGTGAAGCACACGAAAGTTCATTGGCATACCAACAAAAAATTTTCTTTTTCGCAGTTCACCAATTTGATATTAATTTTGCAGCAAGCATTCATTTCTCTCCATGAAACTTTGATGAAGAAATCTTACCTAAATATCCGTGTCTTACTCTAAAAATAATACTAAAGGTCACGGGAATTCCTAATACTAGGAGGAAATTGATGATAATAATAAAAAATGAGAATTGCTAGCTTGAGTTGTTTTTACATCCTTGACCCTCCTGTTTGACATCATAATTTTCAGAGTTATATATCCAATAAAAGCAAGCATTGAAACTAATTTTAATAAATTTTTTTCCCACAAATGAAACTATTGCAATTAACAGTTCAAGGGGAGTGAATAATCCTGATGCAAATATTAATGAAATCTTAAGACATATCCTTTTTCTAATTTCCTCTATGCACTCCGGAAGATATGCAGAATTGCAGTCGTTAAGAAAGATAGGAGGAAATTGATGATAATAATAAAAAAATGAGAATTGCTTGCTTGAGTTGTTTTATACATCCTTGACCCTCCTTTGACATCATAATTTTCCAGAGAGTTAATATATCCATAAAAGCAAGCATTTAATAAAAATTAAGGAAGTTAAAAAATTTTTAATTTCCTTGGCAAATTTTTTTTCCCACAAATGAAACTATTGCAATTAACAGTTCAAGGGGAGTGAATATCCTGATGCAAATATTAATGAAATCTTAAGACATATCCTTTTTCTAATTTCCTCTATGCACTCCGGAAGATATGCAGAATTGCAGTCGTTAAGAAAGAAAATATTTTCGGTGTCTACTTATTAACAAGATTTTTTTTAAAACACACATTAATTTTTATACCCTAACGAGATCGTTGGAATGTAAGTAGATCAATAAATATTTCCATTAGTTTCATACCAAGTAGCAATCATAAATAGTAAGCAATATATGAGCACTTAAAATACTATTCATTTAAGGGGATATGGGTTTTAAGTTGGTTGCTTTGTACATTTTCGTTGTGAGCAAGATTTTCGGTTTTTCCCTTCTATTGGAAACTGTCACTCAACTGTCGCTCAAAACGAAAAAATGTCCTAAGTATAAGTAGCTACGGAAATTTACTACATAAATACCTTATTTTTTTTTTCCGTCAGAACAATTTTTAGGAGATATGAAGGTTTTAAGTTTTCAGACAGGCTCTGTAGGATTAGTTTTAACCTCATAACTCTTAAATATTGCTCTTACGCAAATAATGAATAAAGAAATTTTTGTAGGAAATCTTTGTACCTAAAACTTTTACTTGGGACATTTTTCGTTTTGAGCGACGGTTTCCGAGATAGAATGGGAAAACCGAAAACCGTTGCTCACAACGAAAAATTTGCAAAGCAACTCACTTAAGAACCCTCATATCTCCTTAATTTGCTCTGACATAAAACCAATGAGAGCTTTTTTGTAGGAAATTTTCGTAGCTACGACTTTACTTAGGACGTTTTTTCGTTTTGAGCGACGGTTTCCGATAGAAGGGAAAAACCGAAAACCGTTGTTAATAACGAAAATTTGCAAAGCACCAACTTAAATACTTCCATATCTCCTAAAGTATTGCTCTGACGGAAAAAACTAATAAATATTTATGTAGTAAATTTTTAGTACCTAAAACTTTACTTTTGACATTTTTTCGTTTTGAGCGACGGTTTCCGAGATAGAATGGAAAAACCGAAAACCGTTGTTAACAACGAAAAATTTGCAAAGCAACTCACTTAAAAACCATCATACCTCCTTAAAGATAGTGAATATAAAAATTTGGATATTTAAAATGATCTAAGCACTAAAGAAAAAACTTGGATATTTTTTGCCCTTTGGGATTCTTCAGTCAAGAGGGAGTCAAGCCCTAGCCAATTGTTAAAGTTTCAAATGAGGACTTGAAAAAAAATTAAAAATAATTGTTTGCTTTAAACCAACACTGTTTTATCGTAATTAATGCAAATGATGGCGTTGTACAAATAGCGTATTAATTAGAGGAATTGATATAAAAAGGTTTTACTGATTGTTCAGGCGAAAAAAATGAAGCTCATCCTAGTTTTCCTTTTGGGCATTGGATTGGAGGCGCTGGCCGATTCGTCTGAATACGCGAAGCCTGGGTCAAGAGGATCAAATCGACGACATGTCCATGCGGGACTAGAAAACGTGTAAGGGAAATTACGTTGAACTTTTATTTTGATATGTTTTTAGCCGAAAGTAGGATCGTCGGAGGGGAATACGCAGGAGCCGGAGAATGGCCGATGATGGCAGGCGTTCAAGAATTTTGCCGAAAGGAGTCCGTAATTGCGGTGGTACGATTATCACGAAAAAGCACGTCGTTACAGCCGCCCATTGCCTCGTACATCCAGACTTAAAAATAGGCAAAATCCAACTCTCGGACCCGAGTAAAATGAGAATCATTTTTGGAGTATTCAACAAAATGATGGTAAGTCAAAATGACCTTAAAAAAACTAAAAGCGCATTTTTTTCTCAGTACCGGCAGAAAACAGAAAAGAAGTCGATATGTCCATGTACATGGGAAATATAAAATACGAGGATTGACGAACGACATAGCAGTTGTCGTCATAAAAGATACCTTCCCACTTTACCGAAACCCTGATGTTCTCCCAGCCTGCTTACCTATCTCCAAACATCCTGTGCCTGTCGGAAGTGACGTCATCGCAGTTGGTGATAAAAATAAAATGAAATAACAAGCAATAAAAAAGGATTCACAGGATGGGGTTTGACTTCATGGACAGGCCCGACGGAATTTAAAAAAAGCCATTATTGAAGCAAGTCCACGTGAAAACTCACGACTTGGAAACTTGCAATTCCATCTATCCTAACCACCCGGAAAGATTCAATTTGACATTCAGACACCAAATCTGCACTTATACTCCAGGAAAATCGACATGCAAAGTAACAAAAAAACAATTAAAATCCAATTTCTTACACTTTTTAAGGGTGACTCAGGCGGACCCTTGTTTTGGTACGACCCGAACTTGGACAGGTACCTTCTGGTCGGATTGACTTCGTTTGGACCGTACGCCAAAAAAGGAAATCCGGGATGCACAGGGATCGCAGGGTTCACAGACATTTCCGTCTACACTGATTGGATCCAGGACAAAGTGGAATGTAAAAAATGTTTCCTAATGGGATGGGCAAGCAGTAAAAAGTGACATGCTCTCATACTTTGTTTTGTTTCAGATGAAAATGAAAACTACTGCCATGAGTGATCATCATGAATTTATTTAAATAAACTACATGCTATGAAAACTAATTTTTTTACACTATTCCATCTGTGATTTTTTAACTTCCTTAAAGAAGTTATTGCGATACCCTCGACGTCGGGTTTTTGGGGAAGGGTCCCAGACCCCGGAGGGTCAAATCGAATATTGATCTTTACCGATCTCAACTTTGTCTGTGGTGCCGGCCGGCCGGCATTTTTTTCCGGACACTTTACGGCCACAATTTTCATCCGATTTTCACCAAATTTTCACCAAATTTCTTTAGCCGGTGAAGAAGAATGTAACGAGGGGTTTTTGAATTTCGAAAAAGCGGAGATATGTCTGTTTGAAATTTTAAAAAATTCGCTGCGGCCGAACCGTTAATCCGATTTCACCAAATTTTCACCAATTACTCCTTAATACTTCCTACTCCGTTATACTTCCCC
The DNA here is from genome assembly GCA_014119065.1 of Orius insidiosus. Lineage (NCBI taxonomy): Eukaryota > Metazoa > Arthropoda > Insecta > Hemiptera > Anthocoridae > Orius > Orius insidiosus. Next base: position 30,456 of record JACGAQ010000547.1, on the reverse strand, counting down.
TTCCACATACTTCCCACTCCGTTATACTTCTCCTCCCATATACTTCCCCTCCTATATAGATACTTCTCTTTAAGGAAGTTCCCGTCGGGGCCAGCTCCAGACTAGTTATTTGTTATCTTTTGCATCGTTCCTTCAGATTCGATAGGGTAGTTTTTTGCCGACTTTTTTCTCACTCCGTGACACACTTTCTTTGCACTTAGAGCCTCTTCAGGCAATGATTCCATTTCAAAAAGACGATTCTGTGCTCTAAAAAGTGGGTAGATTGCAAATCCGTGAATGATGACTCGAAGTCTTCAGATGGAAAACTTATGAGTTAAAAGCGTATACGGTTTGAAAAAAAAAAAAAGAGGAAATATAATTCAGGATATGTGTTTAAAACTTTTATAAATCTTACGTATTAATTATATAAAATTACATACGCTGGTCGGACAATCCTATAATAAACTATCCTAGCCAAAATCCAAGGTCTTATGCAGCTACGTAATGCCTCAATGGCCTCATTTCACGATGGATTCTTAGAACATGGGAAAATTGAAAAATCGAGAGATTTTTCTACCACAAGGAAATTCAAAATTGCTCATTTTTTACACACGGAAAGAAAAGTTCCGGTTTGAAGAGCTTCCAACGATAACTTCCTCAAGGATACAGGAGGAGGAAGTATAAGTAGGAGAACTAAATTTTGTAAAAGTTGTGAAATAAATTTGGGGGGTTCGCAGTAAGTCTTGAGGAAGTTAGAAATTTTAGGTATTTTTGTTGTTCGTTTTCTGTTTTTGAAAAAAAAAATAAAAATTAAGTACCTAATAAATCGCCATTTATTTTCCGTTAAAAAAATTCTTGAGGAAGTTAAAAAAAAAAAAAAAAAAATTATTTTGAAAATTTTATATCAAGGTAGAAATTCAGTACGGTTAGCCAAAGAGAGGCCGCCCTCGAGCCGGCGAAGTGACTCACATTTCTGCCTAGAAAAATTATTAAGTAAAAAAAATTTTGGAAAATTAAAATTTAAAAACATGGAAAATTTTTAAATAATTCAAGGAATGTTTAGTGAAAATTTGGTGAAGATCGGACCAACAGTACGCCCCACAGCGCTCATTTTAAATCTTTGAACAGTCATATCTCCGCCATTTGAAAATTTCGAAAAAAGCTCTCGTCATTTTCAAGATTCTGTGAAAGGAAGCTTGTGTATAAATTTGGTGAAGATCGGATGAAAATTGCGGCCGTGAAGTGTTCCGGAAAAAGTGGCGACGGACGGCCGGACGGCCGGACGGCCGGACGGCGGACGGCCGGACGGCCGGACTGCCGGACGGCCGGACGGCCGGCACCACAGACAAAGTCAGGATCGGCAAAGATCACTTATCAGATTTATCCTACGGGGTCTGGAAGACCCTTTTCTAGTAACAGGGGGTCGGAGGGTATCACAGTAACTTCTTGAGGAAGTTAAATTAGCTGCAGTTGTAATTTTATAAGAGAAAAAGTGTTGACCTCAATGAACTGGCAAGTTACAGCATATAAACGTGTTCCACGACCGCGAAGTGAAGAGGAGGATAGAAAACAAGTTTAAAAAGTTCAATGCAAGTGAGAGGGAATCAATACGAAATAGTTTCTATTACGGAACTAATCTTTTCAGATCGGAAGTTGGAGGTCATACTGAACTCAATATTTCCTATAGAGTTCTATATCATCCAAGAAGGCTATCAACCTTAAAAATTCGAGTATGGCATTTTTTCGCATCCTAATTTCAAAAAATCTCTTTTTCTTACAGCTTCTTTTAACTTCCTTAAAGAAGTTATTGCGATACCCTCGACGTCGGGTTTTTGGGGAAGGGTCTTCCAGACCCCGGGTAAAATCGAATATTGATCTTTACCGATCTCAACTTTGTCTGTGGTTCCGGCCGGCCGGCCGTCCGGCACTCCGTGGCATTTTTTTCCGGAACACTTTACGGCCACAGTTTTTTGGTGCAAAAAAATTGCCACTTTTTAATTACTATTTTATTAGTAGGGAGAAATTTCGTACTTCTTCCCTTTACGAGAGGCACATCCCTAGGCCAAAGAGCCCATTATTCTACCTCGACACTTAGAAAATTTTTCGAAAAAAAAGAACTTAAAAATTTTTCAAAAAAAATAAAAAAGAAAAAAAACCGGAAAATTTTTCGAAAAAAAATTTTTTTTTACAAAAAAAAACTTAGAAAATTTTTCGAAAAAAAGAACTTAGAAAATTTTTCGAAAAAAAAAGGAAAACCCGGAAAATTTCGAAAACTTTGAAAATTTGAAAAAAAAAAAAATTTTCCTCCCTACTACATCCCCTTCCTTTATACTTTCGTTCCCTTATACTTCCCCCTCCATTATACTTCACCCTCTGTTATACTTTCCCCTTCCTTACTTTCCCCTCCGTTATACTTCCCCCTCCGTTACACTTCCCCCCCCCTCCGTTATACTTCCCCTCCCATATTATACTTCCCCCTCCGTTATACTTCCCCTCCCACATACTTCCCACCCCGTTATACTTCTCCTCCATACTTCCCCCTCCTATATAATAGATACTTCTCTTTAAGGAAGTTCCCGTCGGGGCCAGCTCCAGACTAGTACTTTTTTTAATATCAAAAGTATTTTGGACGCTCCAGAATAATTTGATAAAAATGTGAAATAAAAAATTGGATGAAATCAAAATTGAAATAGGTATTGAACTCATTTATACTTTTTATTTACGCTCAGAGGGCAGGCGGCTATTGCAATCCGCTATTTCCCAAAAATTGCTGCACCGTTTGGTATTACTGCAAACAATTTTATTCTTCCAGAAAAATTTCTTCGGCTTCAAATCGGACTTTCTATCAAAATGTAGGTTTTTTCCATTATCTAAGCTTGTTAATACTGGAAAATCTCTCAGGGATAAATTACCTTGGGAAAATAAATCGGAAATTTTTTTGACACAAAAATAGAAAAATAATATTACCGATGGTCTACCCATTTATTAAAATATCGACCTGAAGTATTATTTGAGTCGTTCACAAGTGAAAGTAAGACGCGCCTACAAAAGAAATTGTTACGTAAGCTCCTCTATTAACCCGATTGTTTCGTTTAACTTTCAGAGCGAAAGAATCTACAAAGTCTGGATGTTTAACAACCGTATAACTAGTTACTTGTTTGTCTAGTAATGATCACATTTTTGAACTGATGGTTTTAACTGATCCAAAAAATGTTCTTTTTTTAAAATAAATTGGTGGCGCAAGTACGATGGAAAATGGCGATCTTCCAATTTGGAGGACGTCAAGACTCCCAGTTTGTAGCCCAGCAACAATAATGGTTAATGAAAAAAAACTACATACTGCTGTTCTGCCCAATCAAACTTGCTTTAGTTTACATCTTAACTTCCTCAAAAAGAATTAATACCCTCGACAGTTTTTCGAAACGTTTCCTTTAGATTCCATAGGATCAAAACGATCTTCAACGATTATGAGTATGTCTGGTGCCGTCCATCCGTCCCAACTTCCTAAACATGGCTTAAGCTATGGCTATGGTTTTTGTTTTTTTCGTAATGAGGCCAAAATGCGGGGATATCTGATCGGTCTTTTTCGGGAAACCCTCATGTCTGAGGAGTGGTTGAAGTGTGCGAAATAAACCAGATAATGATTAATTTTAGCACCTCAATTGTAACACTCTCGCAATTGCCCTAAATAAAATTTTCTTATCCGTTTCCCCACAGTATGTTGGAAGTTCCGATGGAGTAAGTCCGGTGAGCGGAAAACGTTTTTTAAATTATTTCAACATTCATTGTTCTAAAATACGGTTACAGGAAAGCGATATTATTTGTGAAACGGTGCGCATTTTAAAGGAGAAAAGTGTTGGTAGCCACGTGAACCATAGGATTTCATGCTTGTCCGGTTCCTCAAACGCCCGCGTCTCCGGCCCGGCCGGTTTTCGCGCATTGACCCGCAGACCTCTTTCATAACATTGAACTTCACTTCTTCAATTAATTCACTTTAAAAAACTTCATTCGTAATGAACGTTAAATATTTACTTTCTTTTTATGTATTTCTGCCGAGAAACTCTCATTTCCAAGGTTTTTTGCTTAAGAAGTTCTCTTTTATACTGAGTTTTCCAAAGCTTTAAGATTTTTTTCATCTTCCTGCAGTGGCGTCGCTACCACAAGCACCCACAAGGAAAATAATTAAGGAATTTAAAAAAGTAGGAAAAATATGGCGATTTGTCCTAACATGGGAGAAGGAACAGTGGACTTCCGTCACACCTTTTAACTTCTCCAACTCTCATCTCTGGTTTTTCACAAAATTTACCTCATTTTAGAGCTTTACTGCCCAGAAAAGAAGGGAAGGGGCCCCATGAGAAATTAGAAATATGATCCCCAGTGTTCTAGCTACGCTACTGCATAGGATCGATAAAAACATGGGGCCATTCTGACACTAAAGACCTATTCCCAAAAACAGTCTGTCGAGGGTATAACATTAACTTTCTTTTGAAAATTTAAAAAGGTGGGCCCCATGTTAGCAACCAGGGGCTCCACTGTCTCCCTGCCGAGGAGAAACCTTTTTTACCAAATTTTTGGGCGTGTTCTACGGTCTTTCGCCCCTCAATAAATCCCAAGAATACAACTTGAAATTTATTTACACCGTACACGACACAGATTCGAAATTTCATAACTTCACCTCTTCTTGAGAAAGACCTATCTTACCGTTCTTAGAACAGTTTATTTAAAAAAAAAACCCTCTATAATACTTCTCAATCAACCTTTTGTTTGCCATATTTCACTGTGAAAAATAATAAATTATTTTCCCTTCACTGCATTCTTATTTATTTTAAATTAACGTTATTGAGCAAACTGCATTCGTGAAAATAGGACAGTCGAACCTTCCTCAATAGTTACGGTTTTGAGTGAGATTACTTTCAATGCGGTTGAATATTATGAACTTGGTGAAAACAAAATATTGAATTTCAATGACCCAAATGAGTCAATTTTTTTTAAATGTCCTGAAAGAAGAGGCTTGTAATTCAGAGCCTTCTATCAAAAGATGTCCCTTTTTCGTGGGGTCAAGTTGGTTAGATTTTAAGGCTCGAAGAAGAATTTGGACAGAACTTTCTGTTATTTCACGAGGTCATTTTTAACTTCCTCAAAAGAAAGTAATTTCGAGGTATTACACGAAACCCAGTGTTTCGAAATACCTTTTGCTTTTCCTTATTGCACTGCATTCCACTCGAATTGAAACAGGGGATCACCCTTTTAATATTTCAGGAAAATCTTTTAATGTAAGCCCTTCTATTTTCGGAATCGATACTTTTGGTGGCGCATCGCTGGGATGAGTGTGTCTTTACTTAGTTCCTTCCGCCTGAATAAAGAAATGAAAGTAGATTAGATTAGTGTAGAGGCCTTGTGCAAATCGGCCCTTATGGGTCGATTGTGCGCCCTTCTTATCAGAGCTTCTCGCCGAGCTGTTGATTGGCCTCGATAGACTTGACCTCTCGTTGAATAGTTCAGTGGGCTGGGTTTTTACTCCCCTGAGCCCATGAACCTGATAGGCCTTCGCAATAACAGAGGACGTGCTCCGCAGTTTCCTCCTCCTCCAAGTAGAAGCGGCAAGTGCTATCCTCTGTCATCCTTTGAAAGGTTTTCGGGATTTGCAGTCATCAGCGCCGGCGGACTTGGCTTCTGCTCTGCCTGAGCAGGTCCTCTGCCAATCCTTTCTTCGATCTCGGGCTTGACCTTTCTTCACCCTCCCGGAAATGTGGCAATATGGCTCAGAGCCAGGGGTTCATTTAAAATAAAATTCTGACGGTGGTTTCTTGATTCTGAAATTTTATAATTTTTTTTTCGTTGATCTCGTTATGAAAGAAAAAAAAATAGAATCTCGCCGTCCAGTTTTTTGAATGTACAAAAAACAAATTTGTTACATAACACGAGGAAACGAATACATATCCCGATGACCACATTACAGGTGTCAACATAATTTCTTAGGGAAAAAAATTTTTTAAATCATCGTTTCCATCAACTTTACTAGACACCAATGAAAAGGAAGGTTAAAAAAGAACAATTTTTTTTAAAAAGAGAGTCTCGCACCTTGAAGTTCGGACGTCAATATGTAGATTGATCCATATGAAACGTATTCATTAGCATCTATAATTGTTTTGTTGTAATTCAAACTGGAATACTTTTTTCCATTAAAAAAAGGTTCCCAACGTCCAATTTTCATTTCCACTAAAATAATCTAGCATCGTCACACCTAGGCGCCTAGAAAAGTGTATTCAAGACCCTCTGACTTGTGGCAGAGGCGTTGTGGGTTCTAGAAGAGCAGGGCGGCGTAAGAATCCTGTCAAAAAGATGTTTCTTATCCATAAAAACCAATAAAAACGCCCAAAAGAAGTTATTCGTCAGAAAGATCTGGAAAAGGCGTTTCTATCTTCACGAGAATGATGATAATTTTCTCAGGTCGGCTTCTCAATAGTCTGTATATTACGTAACGTAGACATTTTTTTACAAGTCTATCAAGGTACTGACAATAACTTCGCCTCATTAAGGAAGTTAAAAAACAAGAGGGACCAAAAGTTGTTTTACTGGTTATTTTGCTTTTTCAGAAAATAAAATATAAAAGTCGAAACCTGGAGGCCAACTTCAGCTATTTGTGAATAAATATGTTGATAAAAATTGATTACGAAAACTTCTTCTCTTTCAAAGAAGCTTCAATAGTATAACCATTCTAAAATTCAAATCGGCATTCAAAAGTGACAAAGTAAATACGTCTATTGAATACAAATTCTCTCCCCTCCGAACATTCGATGCTCCTTTAGGTGGGATCCGCTCTGATGCAACTAACAGGTCAGCAGACCTCTCCAGAGATGGCTGGCGCAACCTCTGAGGGCGACAGGAACCCAGACACACGCAAATGAATAATACTCCCCTTGAACGATTTCTCTTTGTCAAAGGTTATCGTTCTCATTTTTATTTTCCCATTTTACTTTTGTAAACATTTCAAATTGAAATACTTTCTGGTGAATATTCAGATTACCGAATTACGTAATTTAAAATGCCAAATCATTTCTGAATTGTAATACCCTCGATGGACCTAAGAAATGTGTCATCCAGACCCCGTTGAGTCAAAGCGATTTTTATCCATCCATTTTATCCGCAGGCAACAACGTTCCATTTCCGAGAATGAAGAAGAGAAGACGACGATTTGAGTTTATTGCCAAAGCGATAAAGGATGACATAACAAAAGAAAGTCCTTTTCTAACAGGAAAGCTGTTTTTAAAAAGAGGTCAATGTCGCACCATTCTTCGATTTTTATTTTATTTTTTAATTTCCTTAAAGAAGATATTGTATTAACTTTTGTTATCTTTTTTAATTAAAAAAAAGATTTATTTTTATTAAATTAATTTTTATTGCTTATAATTATTATTTGTATACTTTATTGTACGAAAAATGCTTTAGAAGCCGAAATTTTAAGCGGTCAAACTAGGTTATATTTTGTTTTTTAATAGGTTCCTGAGTTAAACCAGTTTATTTCTTCCTCTTCAGTTTCTGGTCGAAAAAGGACCGGCTAAAGACCTTTTGCCGAATTTTGGGTAAGACCCCCGTTTCGGAAAAAATATCTCTCGATGGTATTACGATACTCTTTGACAAAGCGAAATAAAGGCCAATCCCTCACTTTTCTTATTAAAGCAATCACTCTAAATGCTTCGTGGTCCATGTCCAAGTCGACAAAACGGCCGAAGCGTCGTATCGATGGCCTTGGAATATTTTCGGACACTCTGTTAACCTTGATTTAAGAAAGAAATTGTTCAGTAACCGACCGATACGTTCTTTTGAATTGTGAGGTCAAAAAACTTCCCCTTAATTAGGAATTTGTTAAATAAAAATTTTGTATTCAATGTTTAGCCCATGGCTACCAGTCTACCTCCCTATTATGCAGTTCTGACTTATATTATTTGGTTTCCTCAATTATTTGAATGACTAAAAGATGTGTCTTTCATAAAGTAAAATGGTACACGAGAGATTAACCCTAAGTCCACTATAGGCTTACCGATTAAAAAAGAAAAAAAATTAAACCATTTATTTAGGTTAATGAAAGAAAAGATTTTTGAAGGGTTCTTAGTCCTCAATGATAAACCTAACAATACAAATCCTCGGTTTTATTACGCCATTGATAATGATTGATGACTTATGAGTCAATAAGAAGGTTTCGACAGACAAAAGGAATTCGGATTTTTTCTTCTTCTGCTGAAGATTTGGGTCAACTCTCGTTATTTATTCATTCGAGTGCAGCAAACCCAACGGATCATAAAAAAAAAGATGTTGGGGAATCACCTTTTGGCGAGGAAAAATTTGGCCAGTTTTCGCAGTTTACTTAGATTAAAATCGTGGCCATAAAGTGTTTTAAATAAATATGAAGAAGGTATTTGCGGTAATTAGTAATTAAGCAGTAGTTCAGCAATTCCAATGATATCAAATCCCATGAAACGAGTTGGAAATTAGAAGTAAACAAGGCTTAAAAATATAATAAGTCAAGTAGGAACCCAAGTATTAGTTGATAAAAAATACTACCTAGGTTGCCTTGAAAAGTTTCTGGATTCTGCGTAGGTTATTTTATTCCCGAATCAATATTTTTTCTTATATAATGCCTGCCTACTTAAAAAATATTCTTCTCTGTTCATACTAATCCCTAGGTTTTTAACTTCCTCAGGGAGAAGTAATCTTAACACCCTCCATATCTTTGGGAAAGGGTCTACGCGGTGCGCGTTGAGGAAAAGTGATGAGTGATCTTCACCGACCATGAGGGTGTTTTTGGGGCCGGCCGGCCGTCCCCAATTTCTCCGGAACACTTCATAGCTGAAATTAAACCCTATATTTAAATTTGAGATTGAATGTTTGTATGGACCGCTACTTTGTATGTCTTAACAAGGAAATTCCTGGTTACTCTTTTCTTCCTCTTCAAAACCGCAGATTTTTAAGAGTCTGTTATTGAACATATAAGGGTCCCACAAAAAAAAAATCTCCAACACTCAGAATTGAGGTTAAAATCTTTCAGGACTTCTAAAGTTGTCAATGAATTGACAGTTACATTGATAAATTCTTCTGAAATTTGATTTATTGTCCCATATAAATTTTAATTTATTGAACGAGGAAGCGGGATACAGAATGGAGATTTCACTTTCGACACCGCCTGTAATCTGCTGGTGTGCCAGAAAGTTTGTCTTGCCAAGGGACAAGCCCAATTTTTTTTTTCATCTCAGCCCTTCCCCAGGCGAAAAGCAGAATTTTTTCGTTCATTCTCAAATATTTTAGCTATTTTTACTTCAAGGTATTTTATAATAAATATTTTATGTGAGTATTGTAATTTCATTAATTATAAATTAATATTTAAAAAATATTCAGTCGGTCTTTCGAAGTGAATAGATAGAATCGAGCATAAAAAAATTATTCAACATTTTTTTAAAACACAAAACGTGTCTTGGAAATCAATTAAATCCTCCTTCTTGCTGTTTTTTTCCGCACCACCTTCAAAATCCTTTTTATTCCTTTTGGGAGTAAGCAGGAATCTAAACCCTTTTAACTAATCAAATTTGTAGAAACAAGTCCTTCTTACTTTTATTTAAAATAGTTCTAACACTCAGGAAGGAAGGACAATAAAAAGGGTAGATTTTAAAAACGAAGGTTGTTTGGTGATAGTACTCAAGGAGATTCGCATGAAGTTGTTAAATCCTTTTTAGATCTTTAAGTAAATTTTGAATCGGTCTAATCTTCCTTCCTTATTGTACAGCACTTAAAGATTTTCGGATTAGGAAATAGCTTAAAAAGATCCGGAAAAGCCTCGTAATTTTTGGTTTTCGGGTTAGACGAATTCACTTTCGCCGATTATTTGCCCCGCAAAAAAAGTCCTAAAAACATGCTGATCTTCTGACGATATCTGTGGGAGGTTGATGACTGTAGAGAAAGAGAACGCAAAAGTCAAAGTGGTAATAAAAAAAAATGTCATTTAGAACGATGGAAGTTTCTCGTTCTGGAAGCAAGGACGTCTTTCGCTATTCAACGACTGGTTTTCATTTTATCCGTTGTTCGTTACGACATCCCAGCGGCTTTGTTAACTGAGCCGTCTGATCTTCCGATTCATTTTGCCCTTTCTGTTTCTTGTTTTTCCACATCAAACTTAAACTGTGATTCGGAAATAACCATTTCGAAAAATAGTGATGTCGATAGTCTGACGCAACTTTTGAGATGCGGGTCATAAAATATCAAACCTGATGGAGGGGAAAAAAATCAAATACACAATGCAACGAATGGAAGCATATAATTGTGTACAGGATTCTTGAGGTCAAATTGAACCCAAATAAACCACGGGTGCCTCAATCTCTAGGCTCGCCATTCGAATTTCGAGAACACCTCCAGTCACACTATAAACTATGTATTCCTTACTCCCAGATTCAAGTTAAGGACTGGTTTGAAGAGCTTCCAACGAAAACTTCCTTAAAGAGAAGTATCTATATAGGAGGGGGAAGTATAACGGAGGGGACGTAATACGTAGTGGGAAGTATATGGGAGGGAAGTATAACGGAGGGGGAAGTATAACGGAGTAGGAAGTATAACGGAGTAGGAAGTATATGGGAGGGGAAGTATAACGGAGGGGGCAGTATAACGGAGGGGGAAGTATAACGGAGGGGGAAGTATAACGGAGTAGGAAGTATAAAGGAAGGGGATGTAGTAGGGAGGGAAAGTATAAAGGTATAAAGTATAAAAATTTTCCAAGTTTGTTTTTTCGAAAAATTTTCCGGTTTTTTTTTTTTTCGAAAAATTATCAACGTTTTTTTGTCCAAAAAAAATTTTTTTTTTTCAAAAATTTTTCAAAGTTTTTTTTTCGAAAAATTTTCCGGGTTTTCCTTTTTTTTTTTTTTTTTTTTTTTTTTTTTTTTTTTCGAAAAATTTTCTAAGTTCTTTTGTTCGAAAAATTTTTTAAGTCTCAAGGTAGAAATAATGGGCTCTTTGGCCTAGGGATGTGCCTCTCGTAAAGGGTAGAAGTACGAAATTTCTCCCTACTAATAAAATAGTAATTAAAAAGTGGCAATTTTTTTACACCAAAAATTCTTAAAACATATAAGGAGTAATTGGTGAAAATTTGGTGAAAATCGGATTAACGGTTCGGCCGCAGCACATTTTTTAAAATTTCAAACAGACATATCTCCGCCATTTTTTCGAAATTCAAAAATTTCCCTCGTTACATTCTTCTTCACCGGCTAAAGAAATTTTGGTGAAAATTTGGTGAAAATCGGATGAAAATTGTGGCCGTAAAGTGTTCCGGAAAAAAATGCTACGGACGGCCGGCCGGAACCACAGACAAAGTTGAGATCGGTAAAGATCAATATTCGATTTGACCCTCCGGGGTCTGGAAGACCCTTCCCCAAAAACCCGACGTCGAGGGTATCACAATAACTTCTTTAAGGAAGTTAAAAAATTGAAATGGCAAGAATTACATGATGGAAAAATTTAGGCCTGTAAAACGATACTTTGTGATTTCAAGGTTGTCCAGTTTCTGTTTTTTTTTATTTTAACTTGGTAGGTACAGGAACAATTTTCCGTTCTTGATAAGTAGGTATGGAATTTTTCTTTTCCTTCTTTTTTTCAATTATAATATAAAGAAACCATTAGGGTGGAGGCAAGCATTTAATTACTTTGAAGTGCCTACCTAATCGTGGCCGGTCATAGGCGGTTTTAATGGTAGGGTGTTGACATATCTTGAGATCACCACGCACTGGAATCCAGTCTTTCAAGGTCAAAATCAAAAGTCAAGTTTAAAATAGCAAGTTCAACCACTCCGTTCTTTTCCTCACACAAAGAAGGTGCTCGGTTTACTTGAGTTTGGAATTGTTAAGGAGGTATGATGGTTTTTAAGTGAGTTGCTTTGCGAATTTTTCGTTGTTAACAACGGTTTTCGGTTTTTTCCCTTTTATCTCGGAAACCGTCGCTCAAAACGAAAAAACGTCCTAAGTAAAAGTCGTAGCTACGGAAATTTCCTACAAAAAAGCCCTCATTGGTTTTTTTGTCAGAGCAATACTTAAGGAGATATGAGGGTTCTTAAGTGAGTTGCTTTGCAAATTTTTCGTTGTGAGCAACGGTTTTCGGTTTTTCCCTTCTATTTCGGAAACCGTCGCTCAAAACGAAAAAATGTCCTAAGTAAAAGTTGTAGGTACAAAGATTTCCTACAAAATTTTTTTATTCATTATTTGCGTAAGAGCAATATTTAAGGAGTTATGAGGTTAAAACTAATAATCCTACAGAGCCTGTCTGAAAACTTAAAACCTTCATATCTCCTAAAATATTGCTCTGACGGAAAAAACCAATAAGATATTTTATGTAGTAAATTTCCGTAGCTACAACTTTTACTTAGGACATTTTTTCGTTTTGTGCGACGGTTTCCGAGATAGAAGGGAAAAACCGAAAACCGTTGTTAACAACAAAAAATTTGCAAAGCAACTCACTTAAAAACCATCATACCTCCTTAAGGAAGAGAAGTACAAGAAAGATTTCGACCACAGTGCTGCGGTATAGAACAAAACCCAGATTTAAATAATAATAATTTTAACCTGTAAACCACTAAACTGCGTTTTCAAAAACTGATTGAGGGTAATTTTTACCGATCAAAAATTAGCTGAACGATTCGAGACTTTCTATATCAACGAGAATCTAAGTTCCTTTTCATTTAATTAGTTTTAATATTTAAAATAATTAAAAAAGAGAAGGGAGGAGAAAAAAAAAATCTTCCGGGACGAAGTTATCTGAAGTGTGTAATCGTAAAAATTATATCTCCAGCAAAATAATAACGGTCCCGTTTCCATGTTTTCGATCGTCGTTTCCAAGGTCGTGAGAGTTCCGCATTTGACCTTGTGATCCACGCTTGCTGCTTCAAGGGCTTATTAATAAAACGTAATTATGAACTGAATTAAAAAAAATAGCCAATCGATAGTTTGTAAGATGGAATGTTTCGGAAAAAGGGACAAGTCTGGCCTGCGCGAAGAGTGTGGTAACGACTGGTCATTTTGACCCCATGGGGTCTTCAAAACCCACTCGGTTTTGAGGGTTTTTAAAACTTTGACTGGATTCCAGACTTCTGGAATATTAACTTTCCTCAATGAGACGTTATTGTGATACCCTCCATAGTTCTGAGACAAGGCTCTTCCTAAGTAATTAGTGATCTTTGCCAATCATATGGTTGTCTGTGGTGCCGGCCGGCCGTCCGTCTGTCCGTAGCATTCTTCCGGAACACTTCACGGCCGCAATTTTCATCATGTTTTCACCAAAATTCCAAAGAATCTTTCTTTCATAGTAATCTTGAAAATGTGGAGTTTTTTTTCGAAATTTGCAAAAATGGCGGAGATCTGTGTGCCTGAAGTTTTGCTTCACGTGCTATTGCAGTACTGTTGGTCCGGTCTTCACCTTTGCACCAAATATTCGTTATATTTTATAGAATTTATGGGGGGGGGGGGGATCTCGAAAAAAATAGAAGGGAGAAATTTGGAGTATCCTCGCCCGTTCTAGGTGGTTCCGGCAAGGCAAAGACTTAATTTTTTTCTACCTTCATACTGAAAAAAAATTTTTTTTTTTCTTTCTTTTCTTTTATAGGGATGAAAAAGTAATACACTACCCTACTTTGAGGAAGTTCCCATCGGGGCCAACTCCAATCTTTTTTTTCTCTCTTTCCTTTTTTCTGAGAATCTTCAAAATAGACGCTTTTGGAGGGGCTTAAAATAATAATGGTGAACCTTAAAAATCTGCGGTTTTGAAAAGAAAAAAAAATACCCAGCGGTTTTTCATCAAATCTTACATTTAAGGAGGTATGATGGTTTTTAAGTGAGTAGCTTCGCAAATTTTTCGTTGTTAACAACGGTTTTCAGTTTTTCCCTTTTATCTCGGAAACCGTCGCTAAAAACGAAAAATTTCCTAAGTAAAAGTTGTAGGTATTGAAATTTACTACATAAATATCTTATTAGTTTTTTTCGGTCAGAGCAATACTTTAGGAGATATGGACGTATTTAAGATGGTTGCTTTGCAAATATTTCGTTGTTAACAACGGTTTTCGGTTTTTCCCTTCTATCTCGGAAACCGTCGCTCAAAACGAAAAAACGTCTTAAGTAAAAGTCGTAGCTACGGAAATTTCCTACAAAAAAGCCTCATTGGTTTTTTTGTCAGAGCAATACTTAAGGAGATATGAGGGTTCTTAAGTTAGTTGCTATGCAAATTTTTCGTTGTGGGCAACGGTTTTCGGTTTTTCCCCTCTATCTCGGAAACCGTCGCTCAAAACGAAAAAATGTCCAAACTAAAAGTTGTAGGTACAAAGATTTCCTACAAAAATTTTATTTATTCATTATTTGCGTAAGAGCAATATTTAAGGAGTTATGAGGTTAAAAGTAATAATCCTACAGAGCTCGTCTGAAAACTTAAAACCTTCATATCTCCTAAAATATTGCTCTGACGGAAAAAACCAATAAGATATTTTATGTAGTAAATTTTTGTAGCTACAACTTTTACTTCGGACATTTTTTCGTTTTAAGCGACGGTTTCCAAGATAGAAGGGAAAAACCGAAAACCGTTGCTCACAACGAAAAATGTACAAAGCAACGGAAATTCGTTGTAATTTTATTCCAGAAGATAAAGTTCAACAACAAACACATTTTCCTGAACCAAAAAAAAATTTTTATTGCTCAAAAATGGTGATTTTTGGCTCAAAAGTTTCAAGTTTTCGACAAAAAAATATGAAATTCCCCAAGAATCCTCAGAAGAAAGACCGAGAAAAACGCATTCAAAGTGTTTTGGTGAGCAAGATCCACTTGACTTTTTAGAAACCCTGATAAAGGGGTAAAAATTCCTGTTCCTGCTTTCATAACTCAGGTCAAAACCGCTTATTTATTTGTCAAAACGTTGCATTTTTTTAAATTTATTGAAATAATGTTAGAATTTTAGAACTTTAACTAAGAAACTTAAGGGGATATGAGGGTTATAAGTTAATTGCTTTGTACATTTTTCGTTGTGAGCAACGGTTTTCGGTATTTCCCTTCTATCTTGGAAACCGTCGCTCAAAACGAAAAAATGTCCTAAGTAAAAGTTGTAGCTACGGAAATTTACTACATAAAATATTATTGGTTTTTTCCGTCAGAGCAATATTTTAGGAGATATGAAGGTTTTAAGTTTTCAGACAGGCTCTGTAGGATTATTACTTTTAACCTCATAACTCCTTAAATATTGCTCCTACGCAAATAATAAATAAAGAAATTTTTGTAGGAAATCTTTGTACTTACAATTTTTACTTAGGACATTTTTTCGTTTTGAGCGACGGTTTCTGAGATAGAAGGGAAAAACCGAAAACCGATGCTCACAACGAAAAATTTTCAAAGCAACTCACTTAAGAACCCTCATATCTCCTTAAGTATTGCTCTGACGAAAAAACCAATGAGGTCTTTTTTGTATGAAATTTCCGTAGCTACGACTTTTACTTATGACATTTTTTCGTTTTAAGCGACGGTTTCCGAGATAAAAGGGAAAAACCGAAAACCGTTGTTAACAACGAAAAATTTGCAAAGCAACCAACTTAAATACTTCCATATCTCCTAAAGTATTGCTCTGACGGAAAAAACTAATAAGATATTTTATGTAGTAAATTTCAGTACCTACAACTTTTACTTAGGACATTTGTTCGTTTTGAGCAACGGTTTCCGAGATAGAAGGGAAAAACCGAAAACCGTTGTTTACAACGAAAAAATTTTCAAAGCAACTCACTTAAAAACCATCATACCTCCTTAATATTTTTTTAAAATTTATTATTAAACATTTTATTTTAGAACAAGTATTAATTATAGACACTAATTGTGTGAAGATAGTAGCGTTTTCTTTTTCAAAAGTTTTTGTAGTCATTAGCAGGTCGTGAAATCACAATGGTTTTGCAATAAAACTCTCAAAGTAGAAGGAAAGCTAAATCATAACGAAATAATTTTGTTCGGCGCAGAAAACCGATTGTTTCCTATCTTTTTAGGGGTCAAAAAGGTCAAAACGACGCCTGAGTAGGCTCAAATAATTTATACAGAAATTAATTTATATGAGCTCAGAATGGTTTTGTAAAATTTATAATACTAAAAAAAATTCTTCAGGTCTGAAAAAGAAGTTTTCTCTGAAGAGAATTTTTTTTTTCCCCCAGAGGGGCTTTCCACTTAAGGTCCCTTAGCATTTAAAGACCATCGTGCTGCATGTAAAGGTACTTTTTAAGCTTAAATAGGAAGATTGGGCTTTTCTCTATTGAGCTTGCAAGAAGAAAAAAAAAATATTACAAAAAACTTACCAGCCCATGGGCCGAATTTGTTGACAAATGAGGGTCCGGTTGAGTTAAACGGGGGATTAGATGAGCACGGATCGCTATAAAATTTCCCAAAGTAAATCTGCGAGGAGGAATCCGATGACGATAACTCCCGCGAGAGCGAACACTGTTATTACCGGGCTCATGTCTTAACGTCTTAACGTTTACCCGAAGACTCGGAGGTAGAGGAAAAGAAATTCTCCTCGACGCGCCGCTCTTCCCGCTCCCCGGGCGGTACCGGTCGGGGGGAATAAGCTAACGTTGGGGGTCTCGATTCTAGAACACCGGGAAGACTCAGGAGTACCTTAACAACTTATCATTTTTAAACATAAAAATGTTATTTCTACGTCTGGCATGATCTTAATTTTAAAAAATCGATCTAAATCTTATTTTATAACATTTTTTTACATAATATGAGGCGCTCCGGATACGAAGGGCGAACTCGACATCGGACAAATTTTTTAACTTACTTAAAGAAGTTATTGTGATACCCTCGACGTCAGTTTTTTTTTTCATTTTCAGATTTTAGACCTCTTGGTGAATACACCCATATAATTTTTATGTTGAGTTCGCCATTTTTTCCCCTTTAAATACGTAAAAACCGAAACTTTAAAATTGTCGAGTTCGCCCTTCGTATACGGAGCGCCTCAACTATGTAAAAACATGCCAGGTTTTTTCCGGAACACTTCACGTCCTCAATTTTTAAATTTTCGAATGTATCTTCGTAAAAATAAGATATTAATTCTACAAAGCAATAAAAGAAAGATTCGGGAACAATTTCAATATCAGGTCAGAAGGACGGCCGGTCGGCGCCACATACAAAACCATGAAATTGGATGAGCAGAAAGATCAAAGTTTCGGTACCAATTCTAAAAATCAGGTATCAAGCAGTACTTCCAATTGGGCAAGTTAAAATCCATCTCGGATCTCTTCTGAATACGTGTATATTTTCTGGAAATTTCAGTTGAATTCTAAGAACGAATTAATGATTAACTCCAATGCCTTTGAGATTACAGCGCTCTCTGTTGGTTTATTGAAGAAACAGTGTGACAGGGAAAGACATTTGCGGACTCACCCAATATCCATCACATTGCTGTCAAAGACACCCCGCCCTTCTAAAGCAGCACGAAAAAGTTATGATATCTGTAGGGGAGTCTTGCAACTGGGCCAATCCTTTCTACCTGATAAAAATGTCGCCGATGGACGTATCTAACTGGGCCATTGTATCAAAATCATAAGTATCTAACTGGGCCAATGAACACTTGAAAAGGTAATTTTGGTCAAAATTGCCTTAGAATAGGTAATTTTGGTCAAAAATGCCTTTAAAAAGTCAATTTTTGGTCAAAAATGCCATAAATCTGTTGTTATTCAGACAAAAACTGTGAAAAACTCTTTTTAAAAAAGGTAATTTTGGTCAAAAATGCCTTAAAAAAGTCAATTTTTGGTCAAAAATGCCATAAATCTGTTGTTTTTCAGACAAAAACTGTGAAAAACTCTTTTAATGAAATGCAATTTTGGTCGAAAATGCCTTAAAAATGCAATTTTGGTAAAAAATGCCTTTAAAAAAATGCAATTTTTGGTCAAAAATGCCATAAATCTGTTGTTTTTCAGACAAAAACTGTGAAAAATGCTCTTAATGAAAGGCAATTTTGGTCGAAAATGCCTTAAAAATGCAATTTTGGTTAAAAAAAATGCCTTAAAAAAGGCAATTTTTGGTCAAAAATGCCTTGAAAAAGGTAATTTTGGTCAAAATTGCCTTAGAATAGGTAATTTTGGTCAAAAATGCCTTAAAATAGGTAATTTTGGTCAAAAATGCCTTAAAAAAAGTCAATTTTTGGTCAAAAATGCCTTAAAAAAAGTCAATTTTGGTCAAAATGCCATAAATCTGTTGTTTTTCAGACAAAAGCTGTGAAAAAAGCTTTTAATGAAATGCAATTTTGGTCAAAAATGCCTTAAAAATGCAATTTTGGTTAAAAAATGCCTTAAAAAAGGCAATTTTTGGTCAAAAATGCCATAAATCTGTTGTTTTTCAGACAAAAACTGTGAAAAATGCTTTTAATGAAAGGCAATTTTGGTCGAAAATGCCTTAAAAATGCAATTTTGGTCAAAAATGCCTTAAAAAAGGCATGGCCGTGTGCCCGACAAGTGGGATGCAGGTTTCATTTAACTCAAGCTTGGTGGCGTGCAATTCAGAGGTTCGGATTGACAGTCGAATATAAAAACGATACAACTGTAGGATCAATAAAATATGAAGTAAATTTTTAATTTTGATTTTTTATTGTTATCCTACTACAAAATCGACAGTATTAATTTTGGCCGACTTGGGCACCAGTTTTTGGCCGAATTAGTAACTATGGCTTTCGAGTGGTTGGCCGAGTTGGGCACGATAGTTGTCAAGTCGTTGGCCCAGTTAGATATATTTTGGGTCGTTGATGAAAATATTTGGCCCGGTTGGTTACCAGCCATCTGTAGAAGGGTTTTTGGGAGGCGGGCTTTTTTTGATAGCGATATCTCATCTTTTTGCAGTATAAATTAACTATTGAAAAGACTTTTAGAGGTCATAATATATTTGCCACATTATAAATAAAGTGCAAAATTTTAAGTTTGCTCCTCCAGGCTAGGGACCCTTTAGTGCGACAAAACGTACCCTTAAATTTCAGTTGTGTTCCTAACTTTTTTTTTGGGGGGGGGGGGGCAGATAATGCGCAAAATTTTTCAAAAGGCATTGGCGAAAGTTAAAAGGAAGCTCTGTGCATTTAAAGTAGATTGGTCCAGTCACCCAGTCGAAGTTGGAAAAATCACCCTAAAGTTTCAGTTTTTTGTTCCTACCTTTTTTTTTAGGTTGAGATAATTGGTTAAATCTTTTAAAAGGAACTGGCTAAAATTGAATGGAAGCTCTGTGCGAAATTTCAAGTCAATCGGTGCACTAAGAGAGGCTGTATCCCTGGCTAACTGAATGGGAAGAAGAAGAAAACTTCCCCAAAGGGGAAAAACCGGGTTTTCAGAGTTGTATATCTCAGCACCACGTACACAGATCGACTAGTAAATTTTTTGAAAAAAAAAAAAAAAAAAAAAAATGCAAAAAAAAAGAAAACTTAGAAAATTATTTTTGTAGTTTTCCTCCTTTATAGTTCCTTCTCCATTATACTTTTCCCTCAGTTATACTTCCCCCTCCTATATTTTTACTTCTCTTTAAGGAAGTTTTTGTTGGAAGCTCTTCAAACTAGTACTTTTATTCCGAATACTTATCCTAAAACGGATTGTAATTTTGGGGTCCGGTTAACTCGGCGAAAAAGGCGTGAGCTCGGCGACGAGCCCATTTTTTCACTATGTTAACTGGGCGAAACTTTTAATCCAACTTTTAATCGTTCGCCCAGTTAACGTGTGAGAAAAAATATGGGACGTTAGCTGGGCGAAAGAAGAAAACCTGAAAAAAAAACGTGAACTCGACGATGTAGCAGAATTTACTGAGATTTTACAAGAATTTACTCTAAGAAGCACCATTTTTTAACAGATTTTTGGGCGTTTTCTTCGGTTTTGTCGGGTAAAAAAAAGCAGTCTTTTCGACAGAGTTTTCGGTGTTTTCCTCAATTTTTTCGGCGTAAAAAGCCCTCTTTCAAAAGGTTTTGGGGCTTTACCTCCATTTTTGTAGGGTTAAATAAGCTCCATTTACAACAGAACTTTGAGCGTTTTCATCGGTTTTGTGGGGTAAAAAAAAGCAGTCTTTTCGACAGAGTTTTCGGTGTTTTCCTCAATTTTTTTGGGCGTAAAAAAGCCCTCTTTCAACAGGTTTTGGGGCGTTTAATTTTGTGGGGTTAAAAGAGCTCCATTTTCAACAGAACTCTCTTCAAGTGAAGAGAAATTAATATTAACGTTGTGAATTATTAGTGTTATTTGTAAATATTTTTAATAGATCATTCTTCCAAAAATGCCCTTTTGCCGAGTTAACGTTTACTATTTAAAATATCGTTTCGCCGAGTTCACATAACGCTTTTATATCTATCGCCCAGTTAACTTTTCTTTTTTTGTGTGCGGCTTATGGAACCCAATTAAAAAAAAAGGACCGGATTAGTAACGTCGACCTCTCTCGCCGAGCTAACATGCACCCGTAATTTTTGTTCCAACTTTTTAAAACTGATGTTACTTTAATACCCACTGGTGTTTAAAAATGTCTCCTAGAGAAGATAGGGCCATAAACTTAGTGAAATCCAACGTTCGCGGTGATTTTTCCAGTAAAAACCCGGGGATTTTATTTCTTTTTTGAGTATTAGTGCTTGAGCTGCTCCAGGCAAAAATTCCTAACTACTTGTGAGGCAGTCATTAAAAAATTAAATATTAAATAAGTGGAGTGAATTACATTAATACCAATTACCACTTGGGCTGGTCATGCTGTTAGACTTGATACACAAAATAAAAGGTGTTGTTCAACCAAAAAAGATTTTAAAAAGTTAGCATGCAGAATGAACACAAGCAGTGATAGACTAGATCCAAAAAGTTTTGGCTGCTCAGGCTCCACTTCAGCATTGCCGCATGAGCGTTTTTTTCTACCATCACTTTAAAGTCTCAAACACACAGAACCTGATTTGTAAACAAAAAAAAAGTGAATAAAAACAATTTTTGAAAATTAAAATTTACATTTATTTTTTTTATCCATAAAATAACAAATACGCGAACGGTGTGTGATATTAAAACACCAAGCACAATAGTGGGAACAGAGACATTCACACATTTCGTAAAAGTGATGAAAACTATTTTTATGTGTAACATTACATTTAATATTCCATCAAAAATATAGATTTTAAAAAATTTCGTTTATTGTACAAAAATTTCTTTCATCAGCGAGTGTTTTTAAAAAATATAATATTTACAAAAAAGAAAGAAAAAAAGACCTTAACTTTTATACAGTTCATCACATTTAGGCATTAAATTTACAATTTATTTACAATAGAGAACTAAAATTTACACAAAAGAGAGTAAAACTTTTGTTTTACAAAAAATATAATTAACTAAAGTTTTGTTATTAACTGGGAAATGAGAAACAACGGAAACATTTTTTAAAAAATTTCATTTTTTTTAATTTTATAAACAACAATTAACTTAGTTTAACCATTTTAACGCAATATTCTAATAATAATAATAATAAAATCATTGGCATCCTAATGGCATACATAAATTTCTATTGAACTTAACATCCGAGTTAATTATTTATAAAATTTTAATTAGAAAAAACATCAATATAACCTCAAAACCTGCTCATATAAAAAAAGATGTCATGCTATAAATTATATATTTTTAGACAAAACTTCTAAACAGTTAATTCTGAAGCATCGATTTTTATTATTAGAAAAAGACGCACATTATCAATTTTAACTAAAATTAACAACACATAAATAAAACTCAGACCTATCTTAATGAACAATAACTTGTCCACATTTTTTTCCTGTAACTTTTAAATTAGAATAAATAAACTATTATCACAAAATAAAGTTTATGGCCATTGAATTGTTAAAAATAATATTTAAAATAAGTTTTGTACTCAAATTAACAATAAAAAAAATTCAAATATATTTAAAAAAATGAAGTAAAATATAACAAAAAAAATGTTTTAAATACTTAAAATGTTTTGATTACTAGACTTCCATTATATTTTGATTACCTAAAATTTGACGAACTGCTCTGAGCAGGTTGAGAAAAATTTAAGTTTAAATTGAAGCTACCTAAAACATAAAAAAAGGTATGAAACCATTGAATTATAGAAACTGATACAATTAACAGATGAGCCACATTTTGTGTTTTATTTACAAAAGCTAAAAACTAAAAATAAAATTAAAAAAAAAGTGAGTTAAGTCTTTACACATGTGTTTTCACACATCTTTAAAAGTATAGGTACTTGATGTTGGATTGATAGCGAATTGATTTTCATCGCCAAGTCCATTTTCGGAGTCTGTGATGTGGTCTCTACTCGAATGAGAATAGTTTCCATCTATAGGTTTGATGGAATCAGATTTTAAACCTAATCTACAGTACATGGTGTCTTTAGGATTTGGAGCGGGTAAAGCAGCGACGGTGACATAACCCTTTGGCGCCGTATTCGGTGCCAGACATGGCGCATGGGAAATGTAACCTCTCGGGGCCGCTGGAACTGTCATGCAACGTATAGGAACTCCAGCCGAAGAAGGCATTACTCCTCCATTGTTGTTATATGCGAGATTCCGCTGCCTCAGATCGGAACTTCGGTTTCGAGAAATATTCGAAAACACTGGTGTATCAGGAGATGGCGGTCGCTAAAAAATAATTTCAAAATTACATCTTTTACTTCATAGATCTAGACACTAAAAATCACTGTACTTAACAAAATAGAGCACAAGTAAACAAGGCCTGGATCAGAACTGGGCGTATTCGTATTTATGAATGAAAGCGAATAAATACCAATAAATACGAATATGAATATGTTCACTAATATAATTCTGTAAATACAATATAAATGTGTTCATATTTGTATTTAAAGAACAATTACGAATGTATTCGTCTTCACAGGACGAATACAATTAATGTATTGGTATTTACAGGACGATTAAGAATATATTCAATACACGCATCAGAGATGGGCAAAATCTTAATCATGAATATGATTAAGATTTTTAATCATAGGAATTTTTCTGTGATTAAGAATAAGATTAAAATCTTAATCACAGAGATGATTAAGAATAAAATCTTAATCACAGAGATGATTAAGAATAAAATCTTAATCACAGGAAATCTGTGATTAAACTCTTAATCACAGGAAATCTGTGATTAAACTCTTAATCACAGGAAATCTGTGATTAAACTCTTAATCACAGGAAATCTGTGATTAATCACAGGAAGTCTGTGATTAAACTCTTAATCACAGGAAATCTGTGATTAATCATAGGAAATAACGATAAATCATTGGAATTTGGGATTAATTAAGGAAAATAATGATTAATCATTGGAATTTGGGACTAATTAAGGAAATAATGATTAATCATTGGAATTTGGGATTAATTAAGGAAAATAATGATTAATCATTGGAATTTGGGATTAATTAAGGAAATAATGATTAATCATTGGAATTTGGGATTAATTAAGGAAAAACTTGATCAATCATCAGAAAATTGTGTAATCACAGGAATCTGTGAATATTGTCACCTCTGATCACAATTTACTCTCAATAACTAAAAACTTAAAATCTATCAATCTCTAACACTCCAAAATTTAATTTTACAATACAACTCCAAAAATTTATAATATTTCAAATACATATTTTGGTTTGTCAAAATTAATTAAAGCGTAAAGTATAAAATTATTCCATTAATCCCTAAATTTATAATTCATAAAATAATAAGCAAACTTCAGTTGAACTACCATAACTATTAATAATCCATATTGTAAGTTTAATTTTTCAAAAATTTTTTTTTGCCAATATTATAAATTTTTGGAGTTGTAAAATTAAAATTTTGGAGTGTTAGAGATTGATAGATTTTGAGTTTTTGGTTATTGAGAGTAAATTGTGATCAGAGGTGACAATATTCACAGATTCCTGTGATTACACAATTTTCTGATGATTGATCAAGCTTTTTCCTTAATTAATCCCAAATTCCAATGATTAATCATTATTTCCTTAATTAATCCCAAATTCCAATGATTAATCATTATTTTAATTAATCCCAAATTCCAATGATTAATCATTATTTTCCTTGATTAATCCCAAATTCCAATGATTAATCATTATTTTCCTTAATTAATCCCAAATTCCAATGATTAATCATTATTTTCCTTAATCAATCCCAAATTCCAATGATTAATCATTATTTTCCTTAATTAATTCCAATGATTAATCGTTATTTCCTATGATTAATCACAGATTTCCTGTGATTAAGAGTTTAATCACAGATTTCCTGTGATTAAGATTTTATTCTTAATCATCTCTGTGATTAAGATTTTAATCTTATTCTTAATCACAGAAAAATATTCCTATGATTAAAAATCTTAATCATATTCATGATTAAGATTTTGCCCATCTCTGCCTTGGATTTCGAATTATCTAGAGTCGACTGTATTTGTATTTAATTTGTCAATACGAACGTATTATAATGTGTGATATACATAATGTGATTTGTATTCCTATTTACGAATACAAATACACCCAACTCTGGAGTGGATTTAATGAAGAGTTAAATACACACCTCGTCTGCCTCAGTGCCAGAATCTGTGATATGAGTCCCAGCCGTAATGGAAGAAGAGCTATCGTGTCCTGAACCACATCCGCTACTCTCTCTGTCACCGTTGACGTCTTCGCAATCATCGATGCACTTTCGTTAAATTCATCTTTATCTTTTTTCTCCAACAAAAGCTTTAAAAAGAACTGTATGTAAATAATTTGAAGATATAAAAAATAATTACTTCTTGATCTGGGGGTGGAATTAAATTCACATCAAGTGATTTCAATTGATTCGACCCAACGTGATTAGACATCGGTTGATCCGAAGAGAACTGATTCTTTTCTTTATACTAAAAAAAATGATAAAGAAATAATAACAGAAAACAAAATAATAACAAAACTTACCACTGTGTTCATTTCTAATTGAGGAGGCAATTTGACCCCAACATTTTGCATTGCTTTGCATTTAAGCCACACACTAAAAATTTAATAAACAAATAAATATTAAAAAATATTTTTATACATACCATGTGAATAGCCCATAGAAATACAAATCGCAATAACAGCAAGAACACCGACAAGTATCACAAACCACCATACAGTTCCATTGCCTAAGAAAAAAAATAATTACAAGCTTTTAAGTTTAAAAAAAGTTACCTCTGTCGCTAAAAACACAGTTGTTGGATTTAGCAACGGGTGACCACGGCCCTTCAAATAGAGTTTGATCTTCACCAATATTGACCGGCTGAACTTGTACGTAATAAACTTCGCACCCAGATTCATTCCATTTAAAAAAAACGAAGATCCTAGAAATTTTATTAAAATTACTAATTAAAAGTATAAAAAAATGTTTACCGTGCACTTCTCTTATTATCGTTTTCCTCTCTTCACCATCTTTGACCTGGTCAGATTCAATCTTAATATTGTAGTAATCAATTTTGCCTCTCGGTTCAAGAGGTTTGTCCCAAGTAATTAGGATGCTTTGATTATTTGTCCTTTGGTCGATGACCGGTGTGAGCACATTACCAGGATCTGAAGAAAAAATGTACAAAGTTCTGAAGTAAAAGCTAGATAACTTACAGCCGATATTAGTTTTGACAAAAATAGAAGATGAATTTCTTGAGCATGCTACAGTACAGGCGGAGACTTTGATTTCATAAAGCTCGAAGCTACTCAAATTAGTTAATGTCACCTAAAAAAATAATAAAATAATTATGTTAATTTTGAAATTAATTAAAATATATTACATGAACGACATCAGATTTATCTTCAACTCGTATTTCCCTTTCGTTGTAATAGATGAGGTATATCTCAAAACGCCATTTAGGTACTGCGGAGGTTGCCAAGATAATGATAGAAGTATTAGTAACTTTTTCGAAATTCAAATTTGTCGGCCGAAATCAGGAGCTGCTTCCATCGTCGTATTGAGAAGAGGATCGCTCTTGATTCCACCTTCCCAATTATCAGAGACGGCCGCAACATAAATTATGTAGGTCGTGTAAGGTTTCAAAGAGGTTATGTTAGCACGTGAAAAATCGGGCCCGCCGTTAATGGTTATATTTTGAGAAGGTTCTGTGAAAATAGGTTAAGTTCTTTATTTTTTTATTTTAAATTACCTTTGCAACTGGAACCTTGTGGGTCTCTTATCGGACAATAAGATATAACAATCCTTTGATTATCCTACTCCTATCAAAGCATTCTAATTTCCAGCTTAACTCAATAAACGTCGACCCAATTCTGTTTATCCAAACATTACGAAGCTTCCATTTAGCTAAAAAAGAACATAAGTAATTTTTTTAATTTTTTTTTTGTTTTGTTACCTGGTTCAGGTAGTACGGTGCAAGAAGCCCAAACCATTCCACTGCTGCTTCTTTTAACATTTGCAGACAAAGCGAACTGATATATTTTGTCAGCAGGGAGTGTGATATTTTTTTGGTGTAAAGAACATCCCATGTCAGTACATTGCTTATCTTCAGCATTGATGTATACTTTTGTCCAGTTTAAGAAACCCTGGTTAAAAATTTTAAGTTAAAAAACAATTTTTTTAAGTTTCAAACCAGTGTTGGGCGTAATCGTAATCGCAATTACGATTACGATTGTAATCGCAAGTTTCTTATTTGCGATTACGATTACGATTACAATCGTATTCGTATTTTTTCTGCGATTACGATCGTAATCGCATTTTTTTACTGCGATTACGATTGTAATCGCATTTTTTTTCTGCGATAACAATCGTAATTGTATTTTTTTTCTGCGATTACCATTATAATCGTATTTTTTCGGCGATTACAATTATAATCGTATTTTTTTTTCTGCGATTACAATCATAATCGTATTTTTTTTCTGCGATTACGATTACAATCGTTTTTATTTATACGATTACAATTGGAGAAAAAAATGCGATTACGATTGTAATCGTATAAATAAATACGATTGTAATCGTAATCGCAGAAAAAAATACGATTATAATTGTAATCGCAGAAAAAAAATACGATTATAATTGTAATCGCAGAAAAAAATACAATTACGATTGTAATCGCAGAAAAAAATGCGATTACAATCGTAATCGCAATAAGAAAATGCGATTACAATCGTAATCGCAGAAAAAATACGAATACGATTGTAATCGTAATCGGAATTACGATTACGATTGTAATCGTCATCGAATCGTAATCGTAATCGTAATCGCAAATAAGAAACTTGCGATTACAATCGTAATCGTAATTGCGATTACGATTACGCCCAACACTGTTTCAAACCTACCTTGCAATCAAAAGGTCTATCCTTTTGTTATCACACCAAAAAATTGTGTAACTGTCAATATTTGGGGCGATATTCCATGATAATTCATAAATCCCGTTGTCGAAGGCAATTTTTGAAAATGAGACTGGCTCTGGAGGGCCTGCAATATTTTACGTTTAAAAAAGGGATAAAAACAAAAGAGTCCCTTACTTAATTTAGTACTAGGAACTTCCACATAAGATGCATTAACAGAATGCCCTTCTGAGTTTGATGAAACTATGGTGAATCTATAAGCGTTCAAAGATAGGCCTTTAAATTTAGCAAAGGTTTTGGTTATCTCCGCTGGTGTCGTGTTTCTAAAAAAAAGGATATTAAAAAAAAAAATATTTCATAAAAAGTTACCTTAAAATGATTTCATTGTCAACAAATTCTTCAATTTTTAAAATTTTATACTCGAATTTATCGCCGTTTTCCATGTAGCGAGGTATTGTTGCCAATAAACGTAAATATCTCGAGTGGCACCACCCGATGAATAAGTAGTCTCGAAACTTCCATCGTCAGTTTTAGGAGGCTGTCCAGGAACTGAAAACGATGGATTAAAAGGAACGCTTAAGATTATTTTTCTTACCAGTTGGCTTTGTGCGGAGGGTGATGGAAGCAGGTTCTGACCACCGATTCTCTGCGCCAATGGCAGATGCGGATCTCATCAATACCCGAATATCATAAAGTGTATGAGCGTATTTTAGTCCGTGATATTGTAAACCCACGTGTAATTTTTCTCAGGTAAAACTGGATCTATGACTTCCCAATAAGTCAAAGGATCCCATTTTGCCTGATATATAACACGGTTCACAATACCCGGTGGGAAATTCCTTAAAACTAACGGAACATCCCATGTTATGACCAAACTATTAGAAGTCGCCTCAACTAAACTGAGATTCACAGGTTTATTTGGTATCACTGAAAAGAAGAATTAAAAATTTTGAAGAAAAAACAAAATTTCTAGTTACCATTAGCAAAATGATTAATTCTAAACTTCATTGTCAGATTCCCAAGCTTATTACTAGCAGTCAAATTAAAATTATAATAATCGTATACTTGACGATACATGGGGTTGGATGTATCATTCCATAAACAACAATGTTGATTGATCACTTTTCCAGAGGGACAGAGATATAAATGTTTCCTGAAATTAAATTTGAAAATGGTTTTTATGTATAAAAGCATCACTTACCTATTAGGTTTAAGATAAAAGCCAAGTGTGTATTCAGTTTCAACTGGATTGTAAGGAGGGACCCATGAGCAGTTCATGTTCTCCCAGTTGTGAGAGACGCATGTGAAGTTTTTAACTTCAGTAGGTTTGACTGTAAATAATTTAATTTTAAAATGAACATATTAAATTTTAGCTTACATCCGACTCGAACCAAATTAAGGCAAACGACTCGAAATTTAGAGTCTCTCGTCCATCCTTGAACTGCTTTGTGTTTTCTTTATAAAATTTAGGGCCGTCTCTGTTGTATTTAGTTAAATTTGTGGTGATCACGTCATCCTTTCTTAAGTGACAATAAACATGGACTGAGAAGGTGGCGGTTTCTCAATGTATAAACGCAACGTCGTGCTGTTGACGATAGTCTGCGCGGACCGAGGTACGGGAACGTTGTCAACGTAGAAAACTAAAGACGATGAGTTTTCCGTCGATCCTGGATTGAGAATGCAAAAAATCTCAAGCGGAGAGCCATACTCTAACGTTATATCACCCTTCGGGTACGTTGCTGAAAAACAAAGAATCGATGATTACATTTCTTGAGACCATCTTCATTTCATTCATCTTCAAAATAAGGAAAACTCAACTACTGCTAGTTTTGATAAAGAACAGCAGGAAAAACGTTGCATGTCGATTTTTCCAAAAATCTGTTTTGATAAACCACCCTTCCTACCTTCAAGTAGTTTGTTTTCAAACCGCTAGATGGCCTAAAATGCGCAACAAGTGGGGCGAATCGTGCTTTGGTTTGGAGGAAAAACGTTTTGTTGCTCGTTAGTTTATCAGTTTCGGTTTCAATAGCTTTTTGGACAAAATACACTCTTCTAAAAGGCCTTTTGCTGCGTGTAACGTTTTTCCAGCGAGCTATTCATTTAAAGATTTTTATCTTGTTTCAATAGTAAGGGCAAACTCAACACAAGTGGCCATTGTCAAAGAGCGGTTGAGCAGTGAGGGTAGGGAGAAGCAAGTCGATTTTACCTTTAGTATCCACTTTGAAGGTTTAAAAAGGGGCGAAATGGACATAAAATTTGAAGTTGAGCCCTACTTCTCAAATTTACCCATTTCTCAGTGATACAGTAGAGCCCCTTTAGTCCGCCGTCCATCACTCCGCGTAATCTGACCAATTGAGAGGAAACTTTTCTCGTACAACAAAAATTTCTCCCTGGTCCTGAGAGTGACGTGATTAGAGGGGTTCTACTTTTGCTCTGGCTGGTAACCAACCGGGCCAAATATTTTCATCAACGACCCAAATATATCTAACTGGGCCAACGACTTGACAACTATCGTGCCCAACTCGGCCAACCACTCGAAAGCCATAGTTACTAATTCGGCCATAAACTGGTGCCCAAGTCGGCCAAAAATACCGTCGATTTTGTAGTAGGATAACAATAAAAAAATCAAAATTAAAATTTACTTCATATTTTATCGATCATACAGTTGTATCGTTTTTATTCGACTGTCAACCCGAACCTCTGAATTGCACGCCAAGCTTGAGTTAAATGAAACCTGCATCCCACTTGTCGGGCACACGGCCATGCCTTACTTTAAGGCATTTTTGACCAAAATTGCATTTTTAAGGCATTTTTGTCCAAAATTGCATTTTTAAGGCATTTTTGACCAAAATTGCCGTTCATTAAAAGCATTTTTCACAGTTTTTGTCTTAAAAACAACAAATTTATGGCATTTTGACCAAAAATTGACTTTTTTAAGGCATTTTTGTCCAAAATTGCATTTTTAAGGCATTTTCGACCGAAATTGCCTTTCATTAAAAGCATTTTTCACAGTTTTTGTCTTAAAAACAACAAATTTATGGCATTTTTGACCAAAAATGACTTTTTAAGGCATTTTTGACCAAAATTACCTTTTTTAAGGCATTTTGACCAAAATTACCTTTTTAAAGGCATTTTTGACCAAAATTACCTCTTTTACGGCATTTTTGAC
>JACGAQ010000546.1:0-118205 GCA_014119065.1 Orius insidiosus | reverse complement strand
CCTCTCGTAAGGCGTGGAAGTATGAAATTTCTCCTACTAAAATGATGATTAATCTTTAAAAAAAATGATAATTCTTTACACCAAAAGTTCGTAAAAATATAAGGAGTAATTGGTGAAAATTGGGTGAAAATCGGAGCCGCGAATTTTAAAATTTCAAACAGACATATCCCGCCATATTTTCGAAATTCAAAATCGCCACTCGTTGGTTTCTTGTTCACCACTAAGGAAAAATTGAAAATGTGGCCGTAAAGTGTTCCGGAAAAATTGCTACGGCCGGCCGGCATCACAGACAAAGTTGAGGTTCTTTAAGGAAGTTAAAAATATATTTTCACCCATTTTCTTTTGTTATTTTATTAAAGTAAAAATAAAATGAAAAGGTGAAATTGGTTCGTCCCAGTTTCACGAGTGCAACATAAAGAATTCTTGAGCCGTTGAATTGAAAAAGGCCAAACAATGTATTGAAAGGTTTATTGAATAGACGACAAAAGCCAACGGAAGTAAAAGAAACAAATTTTTACAAACATTTTGTTTTCCTTTTTCAAATAAACCTAGATTTTGAAACGGTAATTTAGATTAGGAACGAGTTCGAGGAATTAAAACTCGTATGACGAGCTGATTCCTGGGAGGATGCCCTATAATCAACGAACTTGGAGGAGAGCGTTTTCTCCCACCTTCTTCGGGGACGTCTTTGAAAAACTTTGATGGAAGACCTCCGCAGTCATGTTTTCAACGCTATTGGTAACGCTGGCATTAGCCGGTTCAGGTACATCAACATTTTTATTCGCTTTTTTCGGTCTTACAAAATTAGGAGGTTAAATATCTCAACTTTCCCTAAGATTGGAGCTTTTTGCACCTTAAAAATCAGTTTTTTTTTTTGTCAAAAAACCCCTTCTTCGGAGTTTTATTCCATTTTTTAACTTAAAACACCATTTTTCCGGATTTTCAGGCGTTTTTTTTAGTTGTTTCGAAGATAAACTACTTTTTATCGAAATTTTGTGCGTTTTCTTCACTTTTATGCCCAAGACATAACACCATTTTTTAGATGTTTTTTCTTCGTTTTTGGACGAGAAACGCCAATTAGGCCTCACTACAAGCTATTTTCCGTTTTAACCCGGTTTTTGTTCGTCTGTTAACTTTAATAAAGGATTAACTTTTTTTCCTCTTGCGAGGATGAACGAATTGCATTATGGTGAACTCAAGTTTATTTTTGTCTTACGCCATAATCGCGCTTTAAACGGCGAAAATAGCTCTTTGGCTGTCCCTAGTTTATGGTGAGATGTATTATGCCCAAACGACAGAAATAATTTTATGGCGAAATGACAAGCTCTTCAAAATGAAAGGTTCCTTTATGTTCAGCTCCGTTATGTTGAAACGACAAAAAAATGTTAAATCTCTACTTTATGGTGAGATAATGTTCAAATGCATTATGGTGAACGTTTTCGACATCTTTATGTTGAGTCGCAGATTTTTATGGTGAACTCTCGATTTCACTATTTTATGCTCAAATGCATTATGTCGAACGGATTATGTCGACACGTATTCTTTTGAATTTCCCGCAATTTCAAGCGTTTTCCTCGTTTTCCGATTTCCGCCGTTTTTCTCGATTTTCATAAAGAAGTATAAGAAATTCGTATTCTAAATGAGCCCGTTTTTTTATTGCTCTACTTGTAAACTCCGCCTGTTAGTAGAGAGAAAAGAAACGCAAACTCCGCTCACGAGTAAAGCTAATTCTAGTGGGCAATGTTTTATCATGATTGATAATATTCATTAGTCATACATCATACTTGTCAATTAATCTACATTTAAATTTAATTTATTATACAAATCCGGGTTTAAATAAATACAAAACGTCCACTAGTCTTTATAAGAGGTTTTCAGAACATTCTTTTACATCGGACTTCCACGGAACGCTTTAAAATACATAAAAACAAGGTTTTACAAAGGCCGAACGATTTTCTCCGGATTTCTGTCTTCGAAAATGACACTGAAACGATTAAAACGCTTTTAAAAAAGTACATTTTGCGCCTTGGAGCGATTTTCCGTGTGGAGGCGATGAAATTGCGACGGCCTTCACACCTTCTGACGTAAATAATTGCTCTTTTTCCGAGATTCAAGATAAACAAGCAAAAGGAAAACAAAAATAAATGAAATTTCATTATTGTAGGAAATCTAGGAAGGGAAAACGAGGAGAAAACGCAAAGCACACAGTGAGATTCGAACTTACGATCTATTGGTTTCTAACCTAACACTAAACTCTAAAGTCTAAACCAATGAGAGCTATGGAAGACAAAAGGTTATACTTTCGCACTGGATTATTATACCAACACCTCCTCATTTCTAGATTTGTATTACAGTGAAAATAAGAGGAAAGAGAAACAAGAAGTTGTGAAAAACATGTGGGATAAGAACTTAGATAAAAGGGTACTTTATAACCTAGACTTCCATAGCCCAGTTGGTATAATGTTGGGCTAGTGTAAAGGTTGTAGCTTCCTAGTTTAACTTTTTTCAACTCTTTCTCCCTAATATTAAAAATAAAAATTTGGCATTGAACGCCGAAATTTTAATCTTCTTGGGTTAGTTGGAAACACAACTTGATGAAAGCTAATGAAGAAAACGTGTAATAATGAGAATAACCTTGGAAAATGTTGTTTTCAGGCTGTGGAGTCGTGATTGATACAAAATTAGAGTTGCCGAACCCATCAATTGTAACATCGGAAGGTGAAAAGATAAAAATGGATTCAAGTTTAAGCCCAAAGATAATCAAAGCGTTCTACGAAGTCAATTTTGTACCAGCCCTCGCCCAGAATACGAGACAAACAATATAGCGACAGTGAGCCAAAAACGATGCCCATATTCGAAAGATCTCTGCAAATATCTTTATTTGTACCTTCGAAAATATCGACTGTGCAAAAATCGAGGAAATGATAGAAGAAAACGGCGAGGTGCCTGTTATTCAGGGACTTGTGAGCAAAGAGGATGAGGAGAGCGTCATGAGGAAAGTCAACGAGACATTACTCAGTCAGGTCAATAAAGTCGTCAATTTATCAAATGTAGATCGGATTGACCGAAACGATACTGATGTACCGGTCTATACAGGGACAATAGATACACAGCAAGTTCTTAAGAAACCAGAAGAAACCTATCCGCAGAGACCGCATAGACCTTACTATCACTATCCTCCACCCACATTTCCCAATTATCAATGGAACTCACAATCAACATACAACAACCCCTGCCTTCAAGGACCATGCCACTGGAGAACACCTTTTTCATCTTCAATATCAAAATAGTTATTTAATTTTAAATCAAATTAATGTTTAATATAAAAATTGTTTTCTTTAAAAAAAAAATTTATTTAGAAAACATAATTTTTAAAAAAAGTACAAAATTAAAAAACTAAAGGCAAGCTTGCCAGCCATTATAAAGAGCGCTAAGATTGGCTGGATCGGTCGCCTTATTTATGAGATAGTTAACCTGTCCTTCAACACCTGTTGTACTCCCTTCTACTCTCCTTCAAATTTTTGTTTTAGCCTCTGCAAAGCCCATAATGCCAAACTGTTCAATTCCTCAGAAGATTTTTCTTCTAAAATTTCAAAAAATAAAAACAATTTTTATCATAAATAATTTATACCTGAGTTGACAGTGCTGTTCATCTTTATATCGTGATTGTAAATTTTGAGCTTTTTCTGGATTTATGGTCCATGTGTAAAGAGGATCGTAAAGTAGGACTTCGAGAGTCGTTAAAATTGGCTCTTGGCATTTTCTGAGGACCCTGACGGTTTCTTCGCAGCAACGACGGAAAACTCCTTCGACTCCAGTAACTCCCATTCCATCAACGATGTCTCTAGTAAGTCGAAAAGGTACAGTTTCAGGCGTCGGCAATATTTGAGCTTGTTCAAACGCGATCCCTGTTTAAAGCAACAATTAAATCCATCAACTATAAAAACACTCACCAAAATCGATATGAATGACTTCAGCAGTTTTGAGATCCAAAAGAATATTCATGGCATGTCTATCGCCGATTCCAAGAATATATCCAATCATAGAATTTGTCGCTATGCTATAGAAAAATTATTTTTTTAATTTGCAAAGGGGGAAAAAATACCTTCTAGTATATGCAAGACGGCTTTCAAACCATAAAGAAGGAGTAGGAAACTTTTCAGTAAAAAAATGTCTAAAAACAGGCTTCATCCTGTTACAAAGAGCTAAATAAACTTTCAATTTTGTTTCTGCATTTCTGAAAAAAAAACAAATTTAAAAATGAAAATAAAAATAATATTTTACCTGTCTTTGACTTCAGCCATTTTTATACGACAATCAATAGGGCTGAGATCTTTGGGACGATATTTTTTATGGGCACCTTGAATGGAGGAATGGCCGGCTAAATATTCGCCGAGGGGCATCGTGTTGTTTACCCATTCGATCAATCCGCTCCTTTGCGATAATGGAACAATCTTTAAAAACTTAGCAAAACTGAAGATAGAGGGAAATACCTTGTAGGTTCTGATCAGAAGCTTTCTGCTTGCAGTCTGCTCTTCGCTTCGGAGTAAAATGTTCATGACCTTGAAAACCTGCTGCATGACAGCATCCTGCCTCAAATCATCCTTCCCTTTAACCAGCTGCTCTCTCAATATCCCATCCGAACAAAGACATTTAACTTTCTTAGGTTGATTTATTCCTCCAATCAAAGAATAGACTTCCTCAAACCCTTTTATGTCTAAAAACAATTTAAAATTCCAAATTATTTATTTTTTGATGGACGAATACAGCATATCCAAACTAGTTGTAGTTGTAGTAGTTGTAGTTGGGACACCCTGCATACTTACAAACAATATCTGAATAATCCCCAGAAGGGTTGATAGGAATGTTGGTAGTAGTGCAGGGTAAATTTTTCAAGTCTTTCATCTTCCGAATGGTCTCCGATATCGGAATTTTATAATCGCCGGGTTTCATATTTGGCGATATGCAGTTAGCAAGACTGATATAGCTCAAAAAAAGGTTGTCTATTTTAAAAATTATATCCTTAATTTTGTCTTCTTTCATCAATAATTTATATAATTTTCTAAAAAATAAATAAAAATTTTTAGTTCTACATAAATACATACATGGCACCGCGGACACGTGGTTTTAAACTTTCGATTGGCCGTTTCTTAGGAGCATTTTCATGGTAAAGTTCGTCTTTATGGGAATTCGCTAAAGCCAAGATTGCAGGAAGTGCATGATATGGATGTTCTTTACAGCAAGTCACTAAAAATTTTTTTTAAATTATAATTTCAGAAAAATAAAACTTACTGATAATATCATTAAGAATTTGAGAAAAAGGTAATTCATCGTCGCTAATTCTGGCAGCAAGCTGCGGCAAGACGATAATAAATTTGTGCGAAGTCACTTTTTGTATAAGTTTTTGGACTTCTCCCATATTTTTAATCTGAGATGATGAATTCAACCATAAAGAAACGAATCTAAACATTTTCAAATCGTTCGAATCTCCTTCCCCGTAAATCAAGCATTTTAAATAATGTCTAAAAATTGACGTTAAGAATCATAAATATCAAAAAATTTTACTTACATAATTGAAAATTGTAAATAAAAACTCATTTTTTCCTTTATACTTTGAGATTCTTTATCTGCCAAATTGATCTGTACAGCGTACGATTTTTCAGCTTTTATATAATCATGGTCTTTTAAAATTCTATTCCCACCTTTAAACTCATCCAATTTCTTTTTACTTAGGTCTGTGTTTTGACGCTAAAAATTTTTATTATTAAAAATAATAATAATTAAGTTTTTACCAGTTCATTGAATTCTGTGGAATTAATATATTGCTTTAAACGTAGATATTCTGCATACGAATATTTTCCGAGGCATTCTGCGGCAGAATGTAATTCCTTAGGAGTATTATTTTTTGCATCCAACTTTTCTTTGGCCTAAAAAAAGGGATAAAAATGGCTTTTAATTACTTTTATTACCGTCATAAAATATTTGTCCATGATCATCTGTATTGGTTCAGATTTTGAGTCGGCCATCCAAGATCCGTAAGTGAGCAAAGACTCGATTAAAATTGACGGTTCCGTTTTGTTATTTTCGTCCATTAGGTTTTTCATTAAATACCTTTAAAAATATAATAAATTTAATTTTTAAAAAACAAAATTAATACTTTGCTCGAGACATGTCTCCAGTCATCCAAGAAAGTTGGGCGATTTTCATGTTGATTTTATCCACGATGTTTTTATCGGGTTTTATTTGTAAAACTTGATCTAAACACCTAAAAATTGATTATGTGGGTTAGTACTGGGAGTCTCTTGGCTAGAGTATCCAGGAAATTTGGTAAAAAAAGGTGTTTTTAGTATCTCGGCCAGAGGATCCAGGAAAGTTGGTAAAAAAGAAGTTTTTAGTTTCTCGGCCAGAGGATCCAGGAAATTTGGTAAAAAAGGTGTTTTTAATCTGTCGGCCAGAGGATCCAGGAAATTTGGTAAAAAAGGTGTTTTTAGTCTCTCAGCCAGAGGATCCAGGGAATTTGGTAAAAAAGGTGTTTTTAGTCTCTCGGCCAGAGGATCCAGGAAATTTGGTAAAAAAGGTGTTAACCCCTAAAAATAAATTATGTGGGTTAGTACTATATGTATAGGAGTATCTCGGCCAGAGGATCCAGGAAATTTGGTAAAAAAAGGTGTTTTTAGTCTCTCGGCCAGAGGATCCAAGAAATTTGGTAAAAAACGTGTTTTTAGTCTCTCAGCCAGAGGATCCATGAAATTTGGTAAAAAATGTGTTTACCGAATAAAAAAACCGTTAGATGCTCCTTCAATTGGGGAAAAAAGGGGCGAAAAATCATGGGAAACGGCCAAAAATATGATAAAATGAGGTTTCTTCGCTTACAAAACTGAGGAAATTGCTTTCAAAATCTGCTAAATGGGACTGTGGGATGATTCATCAAGATTCACATGAAGTGGGATGTCTGATATCAGAAGTGGGATGACCGATATCAGAAGTTGGATGTCCGATATCAGAAGTGGGATGTCCGATATCAGAAGTGGGATGACCGATATCAGAAGTAGGATGTCCGATATCCCACATCCCACACATCTCACCCAGAAATCTGATAAAATGAGGTTTCTTGGCATAAAAAACTGAAAAAATAAGCCCTGAAGTCTGATGAATAAACCCCTTTAAAATCAAGGAAAACTTGATACAAGGTTTCCTTTGTGCACCTCATTCAAGAATCATGTTTTGTCCGTCACAAAAAGGCGGCTTGTGGAAGACCACCGCTACTGACGATCGCTCTTGATGTTTTCTGAACAAGGCGGCTTGCAGTTTTGCGCTTCAGATCCAAATTCTGCGTGATTCGGTACGGAGAACTTTGAGAGGTGCGGGATTTGGGGGCGATCGGGATCAACGACGGGATGATCGACCTCGCAAATTGTGGGATGATTCATCACCACTAATTTAGAATTGATAGAGATGAGTTGTGTGTGATGTGATTTCTTTGACTCTGATGATATTTAGATCATATGTTGTGGTGCCCCCAGGTTTTTTGGCCAGAAGATCCAGGAAAACGCCCAAAAATCGTATAAAAAGGGTGTTTATCACATCAACTGAGAAAGCCTTGTTATTGGGGTAAAAAAAAGGTTCAAAATTCTGGTATAATGGGGTTTCTTAACAGAGAAAGATATCTCAAAATTGGGTAAATGGGAGTTTCTAACGGAGGAAAAGTCCCAGAAATTTGGTAAAAAGGATGTTAAAGAAATTATTTAAAAATTAAATTTATAAAAAGAAAAGAATAAGAAATTTAAAAAATTGTACGGACCTCTGAGCGATTAAATAAGATTCATTTTGTGTAGCTTTTTCCGCCATATTCAACCAAACTTCAGGAAGACTTTCTTGACCAACGAGGAGTCCTCTTTGAAAATAAATCGGCTCAAAATCAATCCATCGACCAGACTCATTCCTCCATCTCAACGAATCATTTCCTTCGCAATTTTCCAACTCCCGAAGAACCCGAAGGCGAGAAAGCGGTTGATAAATGCTATTGGCTGCTTCAAGACTAGCATGTTCCAAATTCGAAATTACTAAATCACGAGCGTGATCGACAAACTGTAAAGCAGTCGTCACATCCTTATTTTTTATTGCTTTCAAAGCTCCATATATTGAACCACTATAACTTTCTAAAGAAAAGAAATAAATTATTTGAAAATACTAAAAACAACCTTCTTTGGGAACAAGTGACCAATCAGCTAATCTCCAAGCACAATCATAATCAGGCTCCGAACTTGAAACACTCATGGCAGTTTTAAGACTTCCATTAAATCTCAACGCATTTATCAAATCTTGATTATAATCAAAATCTTGATTTATTTCACATTCTTCAATCACTTTCGACCAACGACCCATTTGCGAATAGAACTTAATACGCCCAGAAGTTTCAACCAATCGGATATCACCGCATCCATAAACAGCATCGTACTCTCCAATTTCTTTATATGCCTATAAATTCAAAATTAATAGCGCAAATAAAAGAAAAAACTGACCTCCCAGAGAAGATTTTGAAGATTCGTTGCCTCCGTAGGTTTCAAACGACATATTTTCTCCAAAGGTGACATAAACACATTTTCAGCCGTTTCACATGAGCTAAACAAAAAGTTTACTAAAAAAATTTAAATTTTTAAATAACAACCTTAATGTTTTTTCAATCCATAATTCAGCATAAAGAACTGAAGTAAAATAAGCGTTACAAAACTGAGCAGCACGAGCAGCATAAATAATCAATTTCTAATACTCTTTTCAACCTAAAAAATTTTCTTAAGTATTCATTTTCATAATTTTTAACCTACTTAATTTCTGAAACTGTCTCTTCTTGACGATAAAAATTAATAACCTTCAGCATACACTGAACTGACGCTCGATTAAAATAAACCGCTAAAAAATATAACATAATATAACATTTTAGCAGTGAACACATTAAAAACAAACCATTTTCAGAATTTTGAAAAAAGAATCTTTAAAATCGAAATGATTTTTGAAAAATAAATTGATCATTTTTTCAATTTTTGATGTCACTTTCTCATCATTTTGTTTCAAAAGTTTGTAGACTAAATATGGCAAAATTTCTTCAGCAATATTAACCTAAAAACAAAAATAAAAGGAATTTGACAAAAAAATAAATACTGACCTGAGATTTAATAATTTTGATGAGAGAATATAAATATGTTTTTTGATCAAATGAGGATAGAATAGATATAACTAAGTTAACAACCCATTCTTCATGTGATATAAATTTGTTAATCGGACACCAGTTAGACAAACCGTTGATTATATCCTGAGAAGGGGTTAAATCATGAGATTTTTGCTTTTTTTTCGTCTTCGGAAAAAAAGGAAATATATAACATTTTTCATGAATGGTCAAACAATCTTTTAATTCAAAGCCTTCTTGAGTATTGAAAAGTTCAAGGAAGACGGTGGCAGTGGATGAGACCAATTCAGGATCATTATGAACCTAAAAAAAATTTAAAAATTTTTCTATAAAACTATTTTACCAAAAGAGGTAAAAGAAGATGAACGATTTTTAACAAAAATGAAGGAGGCTTTAAGTTAGATTCAGGCATCAAAACTAAAGTTGATAAATCACAAGGGCCTATTTCTCCCAGGCATTTGGCAGCCAATTTAGAAACCTAGAAATAAAAATTAGATCAAAAAATAAAACTAAATTTAGAACTAACTTCTTGATTTTTACAAGTAGTCAATCTAACTAAAGAAATGATCAAACGATGTATTGGACTTTGTCGACAATCCTCAGAAAATCCCCGCGACATTTTTAAATCTTCATATAAATTTTCTAATTCTTTTTTGTGGCTGATTAGCTAGAAAAAAAAGGTTAAAAAATAAAAAGCAAAAAATAAAAATACTTGTCGATTTAAATGTTCTAGTCCTTCAATTCTGAAAGATGGGTCTAAATTTTGACTTCCTGCTTTTAGAAAGTTTTCGATGGTTTCTTTTAAGCATTGGGCGACTCTACGGCTTTCGAATTTTTTAAAACATGAAAATTTTTCGCTTTGGGGTAACGGGTCGAGGTTATCGACCCCTTCGAAAAAACTGCGGTGTTCAATAATAATTAACACGCATTGCTGCTCCACCTTAAAAAAAGAAAAATTTTTTATTTTTATTATTATTTTTCTTACTGTTGGAAACATCGTTTTTGACAAAGGAGACCATATTAGGTATGATATGAGGGAGGAGATCATTTACAATAGTGGCGCTATGAGGCATCGAAATTTTTATGGCGCCATGCATAAAATGAAGCACAGGAGTCGCCAATTCGGACTCGCAGAATATCAACAAAGCGTGAATAAGTTGGCGCAAAATGAACGCCCCCATCCTTTTCAATTTTGCAAAATTTCTTAACAAATCGTCACAAAATGTGATGTACTGTGAAAAATATAAAGCTCTGAAAAAAATAATAAAACCAAATTTGAGCGAGATTTTTAAAAAATGCGTAAATCTGCTAAGAAAGCAAAACTAACCGAATTTCGTGACATGTGGCTTGAGTTATAGATGTGAATAATGTGTGCATTATGTTGTAAAGTACTGCGGGATGATCAGTCCCTACCATAACAAGAAGATCAATATCTTTACTAGGACTAGCTTCCTAAAAAGTATTTTAAGTTTATCAAAAGATCAAAAATAAAAAAAACCTGGAGATATTTTAATCCGACAGTAACCCCTTGCCGATCGATATCTGAAGGTATTTTTTCAGGAAACGCCACACTATGTTCACTACCGCATAATTCGCTGAAGTTATCGTAATCATTTAATTTTCCATAAAGTCCAACAATAGATTTTTCAAAATTTTCTGAACACAATTCTTGAAATGCTGAAGCACCTAAAATTATAAATTAATAATTCTAAAAGTAAAATAAAAGAAAGTACCAATCATTTTTGTCAGATAAGCTTGAACCATATTAGCCTGGTTGATATCAGTCAGACAAGACAAAATATTGGTAAAGATGTCACCAAAACATTCCTAAAAACAATCAAAATTATTTATTTCCACATTAAGGAGGTATGATGGATTTTAAGTGAGTTGCTTTGCAAATTTTTCGTTGTTAACAACGGTTTTCGGTTTTTCCCTTCTATCTCGGAAACCGTCGCTCAAAACGAAAAAATGTCATAAGTAAAAGTTGTAGGTACTGAAATTTACTACATAAAATATCTTATTAGTTTTTTCCGTCAGAGCAATACTTTAGGAGATATGGAAGTATTTAAGTTGGTTGCTTTGCAAATTTTTCGTTGTTAACAACGGTTTTCGGTTTTTCCCTTCTATCTCGGAAACCGCCGCTCAAAACGAAAAAATGTCTTAAGTAAAAGTTGTAGGTACAAAAATTTCCTACAAAAATTTCTTTATTTATTATTTGCGTAAGAGCAATATTTAAGGAGTTACGAGGTTAAAACTAATAATCCTACAGAGCCTGTCTGAAAACTTAAAACCTTCATATCTCCTAAAATATTGCTCTGACGGAAAAAACTAATAAGATATTTTATGTAGTAAATTTCCGCAGCTACAACTTTTACTTAAGACTTTTTTTCGTTTTGAGCGACGGTTTACAAGATAGAAGGGAAAAACCGAAAACCGTTGCTCACAACGAAATATGTACAAAGCAACCAACTTAAAACCCTCATATCCCCTTAAACAATTACCTTTATCAAAGAAATTATATCCACGCCAGAAATTTTAGCAATTTCTGAAAGAACAGTTTCATCTTTTCTAAAAACGACAGGAGGAACAACGTATTTTTTGTATTTAATATAAAACTCCTTTTTATCCGAACAATCCAACAGGCTAAACGGGAATTCCGTAAAATTTTTAAATAAATTGTACCATTTAAAAATGACATATTCTAAGTTTTGTTCAAGGAATTTTATAACGTTTTTTAGTTTCATATCGACCTGAATTTGATTTAAAACTCGTTTGATTAAACCTAAAAATTTGAATTAAAAGAAGTAATTTTTATTTGGGAATATACTTCTTTTTATTTTTTTGAAGAAATAAGAGCGACAAGCTTAAAAACAGCTTTTCTCCTCCATGTACAAGAGTTTGAAATTATGGCGCTGATAATATTTAAAGCGCAACAGCTTCTTTTAAGACATTCTTCTTTAATGTCGTCTTCATCAAGATCTCCCTAAAAAAATTTAAATTATTTAATAGCTCCAACCGCACCTGGAACATGCGCAGAAGGATTTGGACGTCATATTTGACGTCGTTCAAATCGTTTGCCCGTCAAATCTGAAGTCATCTGACGTCAAATGCTCCAGAAGTTTCAAATTGTGGTTGGAACAAAGCTAATATAAAATACGACTTACTTTGACAGTGAATAATTCTGAAACTGATTCCATCAATTTGGC
This sequence comes from Orius insidiosus, assembly GCA_014119065.1. Classification (NCBI taxonomy): domain Eukaryota; kingdom Metazoa; phylum Arthropoda; class Insecta; order Hemiptera; family Anthocoridae; genus Orius; species Orius insidiosus. The sequence goes on along the minus strand of JACGAQ010000546.1, from coordinate 105,815 downwards.
GAAGGCGATTTTTTGTATTTCAAGTAAATCCTGCGATGGTTTTTTGTCTTGAAAAATAATCGGGATGTATTCAGCAGCTTTGAATCTAACTTGGTTGAAAGGGCTTTTGAAAAATTCCAGGATATGAACGGCAGTCGGTAAATCTTCACCGTTGCCGCCGTAGTCGATCTTCCATTTATACCCACGGTCGATTTTCACCATGGGAATTAAAACGTCGAGAAAACCCTTGACGATTTTGGGACCATCGTATTTATTTTTGGTCACTATTTTTTGAGCAGGCTGCCATTAAATCGCAGAGATCATTATGATGGGAGACTTCTTCGCTCATATAAACGTGATGTATCACGCTTTTTGTCAAATTCAACGTCGTCAGAAAATCTTCATGGTTTTTATAATGGAGCTTATAAAGATTACCCAAAAAATACATAACGAAACTTAAAATATCAGATTGAACCTTCTCACGGGCAAAAATCATTTCTAAAATAGTCAAAACCTAAAATAAAAAAATTTGAATTAAAGGATTTATCAAGTTTTTTAAATTTCAGTTTGGAATTTCCATATCAATTTGTAAATTTTCTATTTAAAATTCTTCAATTTTGGCTAAAAAGTCATAAAAAACTATTTTAAAAAAATTTTCACCCAAACTGTCATTTTTGGACCAAAAGATCAGGGAAAATATGATTTTAAAAAATTGTGGTTCTCAAGCAAATTAAATAAAAAGGGTGTTTCTTCGCCAATCTGCGTTTGAAAACGACATAAAATGTCGTTAGACCAAAGAATATAAACACCATAAAATATGGTGTTTTCAACTGAATTTTAAATGGAAAATTCTAAATTTGATAAGGAAAATGCCGAAATGAAAATCTATAATTACAATTTTAAATCCTTTAGAAGAGGAAAAATCAATCTTGCTGTTCATTCGTTGAAAAAGATTTTCTTCGATTTCATATTTATTATTTGAAACACTATTTATAGTTCCCAAATGAACGATTAACTTGAGAGCGTTAATCTGAATTTGTGGCACCGCAGAACTATCAACTTCACACGCATCTTCAAAAACTAAAAAAAGGAATCATAAATGCTTTAAAAAAGAAAACTCACCATCAAATCCTAGCATTTGTGATGTTTGCGAAGCTACCACTAAAAAAAAAATTAAAAATTTACATTTTAATTTTGACAAACTTGAATTGCTGTAGTCATGAAGGAAGGTTTTGGAGAGATGATCGGACATTATTTTAAGATCTTTTTTTGCTGCAAAATGTGGACTTTTGACCAATAATGTAAAAAGGACGTTGGATGCCTTAAGCAGCTCAGACATCACTTCTTCTCTGCTTTCTTTAAACTGGAACGTCAAAGATGGCCACAGCATATTCAGAGATTCCTCCAACAAATTATTAATCCTTTTAAAAATAAGAAAAATCAAGATAAAATTAGAACATACTCATTTGAGAAGCTTATTTTGTGTTTTTGAAACAAAGAAGCAACAACAACAAGCACAGATGAATATGGTATGACAACAAGAAGATCTGTCACACCGATAAAATTTTGTTGTTTTTCTTTCAACAAATTTATCATTTCTGATATAAACTGAATATGTTCAATTATACTTCTCGGCTCCGCTAAAAAAGATAAAATAAGGGGCGAAAAAAAAAGGAAAATGTTACCTTTTAATTTTTTTGGATTTTCAGGTATTTTTTCAAGTGATGTGGATAAAAAATAAAGTTCAGATTCTTTCCATTTTTTGTCTTTTTCGATTTCATGTTGGGGAGGAAGTTTCGATTTAAGAGAAAGAGCTAAAATTGCTTCTCCGCAAAGTGAAGATAAAGAAGAATCTTCAAGATCTCTGTCGACAATGAACAATTTTAATAGTTTCAGTCTTAACTAAAAATGAAATTAAATTAAATTTTATTTTGAATTTATGTTTACTTCTAAGTTTTCTGTAATGGCGAAATTTTGGCATAAACACAAAAATGTTTTAAGGCATTCATCTGAAAAAGGGAGGACTCCATTTGAATAAAGTTTTAATAAAGAATCAGCCATAAATGATTGGCAGCTTCTTTTAATTAACGCTCGGACTAAAGGGTGGGTTTCTTCGCTCGGCTGTCTCAATCCAATCTGCTTAGAAAGGCTGAGAAAACTAAAAAAACAATTTTTTTTTTCTTCTTTTTCTTTACATTTGTATTTACTTTATAGAGGAGTTCCATATTGCTGACCAGATTTTTTGAGTTTCTTTCAAATTTTCTTTGATGTCTAACTTTTCTTCCAAGGAGACAAGTTGAATGATCACCCTAAAAAAAGTGATAATGCAGGAATTTTCTTGAAAACAAAATTAACCTAAAAAAACTAACCTGCACAATTGAGTAGTTACATTTGGTACATTACATACAGGTAACTTTTCAGAGGAAAATGTAACAATTTAAAAAAATCTTCACCGCTGAACATTTCTGAGTGCCTTGCCATCAGAGCTTCAATAAAAATAAGCCTAAAAAAATTTTTAAATGTTTCTTATTTTTTAAAAATCTTACAGTGGACCAATATCGGCGACGTTTTTAGATTCAAGAATGCCGATTAAATTTTCAACTCCTGAGTTTAATTTACGCTTTTTAACAACACATTCGGTGTCGAAAACTTCAAGAGATTCTTGAGAGTTAAAATTAAGACATGTTTCAGAAAATACCTGAAAGATTGTTTTTTTTTAATTAAAAAAATAATTAAGTTACTTGTTTGGCACAAATGACAGCCAAGTGAACTTCAAATGGCGAAAGAACATTTCTTGAGTTGGTAATGCTGGAAATTTGATTTTCTAGACAGCTAAAAAAATTATTTTATAATTTTTGAAATCAAAGATTACGTCGTACTCATAAAGGTCTTTTAGTTGTGATTTCCAAACTTCCCAAGAGAAAGCAAGAGCACCAGGAGATTCAGCAGGCAATCCACAAGGATGATGGACTTCTACAATTTCAGTCAGCAATTTGGCAATCAATTCCTTCAAATAAAATAATAAGTAGATAATTTAAATTTATTGTATATCACTTTTTTGTTGGCGTTATCTCGAGATTGGTACAGCACAAGAAACTGAGAGAATCTCATCTCGCCAAATTTACAAACTGATAGTCTATACTCTTCTTTAGCCTGTAAAAAAAAATGGATTACGACGGAGTATGGGGGCAAGGGCGCCACGGCAACATGGCGAGAGCCCCCAGGTGTGCCTGGTGGTTCCCCGTTGCAAAAGACTGTAGGGTCTATAGAAATGTAAAAAAGAATAGCATGACCAATGGGAAGAAGGACTCTTCCTCAATGACCAATGGGAAGAAGGACTCTTCCTCATTGACCAATGGGAAGAAGGACTCTTCCTTATTGGTTACAGCTATTCTTCTATTTTTTTTTATTTTTTTATTTTTTTTTTAAAAAAGAAGTAGATATAACCAATGAGCAAGAGGCTTACTCTTCCTATTGGTTAATCTACTCTTTTTTTGTTAATTGTATTAGCCACAGGCCTTTACAAAGGGGGAGGGGGATCAGACCCAGGCGGGGGCTTTCGCCATAATGCCGTGGCCCCTTTTGGGCCAACTACCAGAGTAGTGGCCTAAATAAATTATCCACAGATTTTGTAGAAGGATATTTTTAATTGGAATTTTACTTCCAACCAAAATCCCTATACCCAACCTGGGATCGAACCCAGGTCTCCGTGGTGAAAGTCCAAGACTGAACCCACCAGCCACGGAGCCGGTTATTCTTCTACTTAAAAAAATTGTTTTGGCTATACTTGTTGACATATTGTAAGGCAAAATTCGACGACATTTAACTGCAATCTGGGGGTGCTGTTCATGTCGATTTTATCCAAAATTCCAGGCAACTGTTTCAGCCTAAAGAAAAAAACTTAAATACTGAAATGGAAAAATAAATATTACAGTTTGTGAATTTCAGGGGAAAATTTGGCGCAGTTTGAACCGTGAAGACAAATGTGGTTGAGGCATGAAATCAAAGTGCATTTTGAATTTTCGGTTGAAGCCTCTTCTAACAATACTTTGAAGAAGTTCAACAAATCTAAAAAATAAAAATAAAAATTGTTATTGGTTAAAATAATAAATTACCTATCCAATGAGAGGGTGATATTTCGGCCCAATATTTTTTCCTGGATAAAATACAATCGTGGAGTATTTTCGAGTAGCCTTCGGCGAAAATTTCACGATAAAAAGCAGTTTCAAAAGCATCCAAAACGTTGGAAATGACAACATTTGAAGAAAGCCTTTCCACATCTGAAGAAAAAAGAAAAAGTGTATAAATTTTGATGAAAATTTCAGTTCAGAATGTATGGGGTTTCAAAAATTTGACAAAACTGTCTGTGAAGGGTATCACAATTTTTTCTTTAGAATGTTAAATCATTCGACTACACTGTTTTCAGTAAGCACTGCGCCTATAACCATAATCTAACCTCTGAACATTTTTCTCAGAAGTATTAAAAATAAAAATAATGAACGTACTTTTTCGTAGTTTATCAAGAAGAGGGTTTTCATCACAGTTGAATAAAGAGAAATGGGATGTTTACAGTGCTGTTTGTTTAGAAAGGGTTCCCGTAATAAATCGGGATTTGACCAACCTGGAAAGTGAAGTCGCTAAGACATTCGCTAAATCGAATATGAAAAAAGCCATTTATCAGATTTCGAAAAACGCGGCCAAGAAGACAAAGTGCGCGAGAAGAAAATCAAAGATGGAAACATGACTATTCTGGAAATGGATACAGCCCCGCAGCAAACGGCGCAGGATTTTTTGGATGCAGGAGTCGAAGAACTCCGCGCATTTAAATTCGCTGACCGTACCAAAAAAGGCGATGAAAAGTCCTCCAACAAAGAACTCGACCGCAGACTCCTTTTATTAATCCAAGACAAAATCGGAGATAAAACCACTGGATTCTACCTCAAGGGAAATATTCAAACGAAAAATCCCTCCGCGAAACCGCAGAAAAAGCCCTCAAAGAAAAACTCGGCGAAAACATAAGCGCTCGCTTCCTCGGAAACGCTCCAGCTGGATTCTACAAATTCAAATATCCCAAAAGTGTCCAAAATGGAACCATCGGCGCTAAAATATTCTTCTTCAAAGCTCAACTTTTAAACGGAAAAGTTGACGATAAACTATGCAAAAACTACCAATGGGCGACCAGAAAAGAAATGGATAAACTTCATCCTGACTATAAAAAAATGTAGACTTATTTCTTATAGATGAAGAACATTAATTATTAATAGCTGTAATAAAGTACTGTTTTTTAAAGTTTAATAATAACTTATTTAACACCACAAACCTGAATTAGCTCTTGTCGCCAAACTTGAGATGACAGATATTAAAAGTTTGACGTTAAAAATTTTTTTGGCGCGTGATGTATCATCCTTGAGGCACAATTCAGCTTCCTGAAAAACGTCAAATTTAATGAAAATTTAATACATCGATAAAATCTACCTTAAGGGCGCCATTGTGAGCAGCAGCGAAAATCTGATTCCAACCAATTCCATTTCTGGATTTCTGAGCAGAATTTCTGTCCAGCACAGCTGTCCAGTTACTTTCTGTCAATAGGACTTTCAATTCTTCAAAGGCATCCTGCAAAAAAATGTTATTAAAAGCCATAGATTCAAATGGGAACCCTGTTATTGGTTAAAAGAAAAGGTGGACCCCATTTTCCTTCAATAATTTTGGGATTTTGACTACAAAATCATATTTTATCTAAGCGGTAAACCAAATTTAGAAATATTTGGGACAAATCCCATAAAATTAAGGTTTCTCTGTCTAAAAAACTGAGAAAAAGTCATGAAATAGGGTTTCTCAGTCAACAAAAAAAAAACATGGAAACCCCTGGAAAACCAGCAAAAATTGAGTTTCTCTGTGGAAAAACTGAGGAAAACATTAAAAACAAAACAAAATTTAGTGATATTTGGGTAAAATTCTTTAAAATTAAGGTTTTTCAGTTTTAAAAACTGAGGAATAGTCATGAAAATGGGGTTTCTCTGTCAAAAAACCAATGAAAACTAGTAAAAATTTAGTTTCTATGAGTGAAAACCTAGGAAAACACTGGAAACTCATGTGAAAATGGGGTTTCTCTGTCAAAAAACCAATGAAAACCAGTAAAATGTAGTTTCTACCAGTGAAAACCTAGGGAAACACTGGAAAATCATGTGAAAATGGGGTTTCTCTGTCAAAAAAACCAGTAAAAATGTAGTTTCTACGAGTAAAAACCTAGGGAAACACTGGAAAATCATGTAAAAATGGGGTTTTCACATCCGGTGAAAAGGGGGTTTCTCTGTCAAAAGACCAAGGAAAACCAGTAAAAATTGAGTTTCTCTGAGCAACAACCGAGGGAAACACTGGAAAATCATGTAAAAATGGGGTTTCTCTGTCAAAAAACCAATGAAAACCCGTAAAAATGTAGTTTCAACGAGTAAAACCTAGGGAAACACTGGAAAATCATGTAAAAATGGGGTTTTCACATCCGGTGAAAAGGGGGTTTCTCTGTCAAAAGACCGAGGAAAACCAGTAAAAATTGAGTTTCTCTGAGCAACAACCGAGGGAAACACTGGAAAATCACGTAAAAATGGGGTTTCTCTGTCAAAAAACCAATGAAAACCAGTAAAAATGTAGTTTCTACCAGTGAAAACCTAGGGAAACACTGGAAAATCATGTAAAAATGGGGTTTCACATCCGGTGAAAAGGGGGTTTCTCTGTCAAAAGACCAAGGAAAACCAGTAAAAATTGAGTTTCTCTGAGCAAAAACCGAGGGAAACACTGGAAAATCATGTGAAAATGGGGTTTTTCACAACCGGTGAAAAATTAAATCCGCTGAAAAGGGGGTTTCACTGTCAAAAAACCAATGTAAACCAGTAAAAATTTAGTTTCTATGAGTGAAAACCTAGGGAAACATTGGAAAAGTGAAAATGGGGTTTTCCCATCCGGTGAAAATGGGGTTTCTCTGTCAAAAAACCAATGAAAACCAGTAAAAATTTAGTTTCTATGAGTAACAACTGAGGGAAACACAGGAAAATCATGTGAAAATGGGGTTTTCATTTCCGGTGAAAAGCGGGTTTCTCTGTACAAAAACCAAGGAAAACCAGTAAAAGTTGAGTTTCTCAGAGTAACAACCGAGGGAAACACTGGAAAATCATGTGAAATGTGGTTTTCATATCCGGTGAAAAGGGGGTTTCTCTGTACAAAAACCAAGGAAAACCAGTAAAAGTTGAGTTTCTCAGAGTAACAACCGAGGGAAACACTGGAAAATCATGTGAAAATGGGGTTTTCATATCCGGTGAAAAGCGGGTTTCTCTGTACAAAAACCAAGGAAAACCAGTAAAAGTTGAGTTTCCCTGAGTAACAACCAAGGAAACACTGGAAATCTTATGAAAATGGGGTTTTCACAACCGGTGACAAATTAAATCAGGTGAAAAGGGATTTTCTGTCAAAAAACCAAGGAAAACCAGTAAAAATTGAGTTTCACTTCGTAGCAACTGAGGGAAACACTGGAAAATCATGTGAAAATGGGTTTTTCACATCTGGTGAAAAAATTAAGTCCGGTGAATAGGGGGTTTCTCTGTCAAAAAACCAAGGAAAACCAGTAAAAGTTGAGTTTCTCAGAGTAACAACCGAGGGAAACACTGGAAAATCATGTGAAAATGTGGTTTTCATATCCGGTGAAAAGGGGGTTTCTCTGTACAAAAACTTAGGAAAACCAGTAAAAGTTGAGTTTCTCAGAGTAACAACCGAGGGAAACACTGGAAAATCATGTGAAAATGGGGTTTTCACATCCGTGAAAAAATTAAATCCGGTGAATAGGGGTTTCTCTGTCAAAATACCAAGGAAAACCAGTAAAAGTTGAGTTTCTCAGAGTAACAACCGAGGGAAACACTGGAAAATCATGTGAAAATGTGGTTTTCATATCCGGTGAAAGGGGGTTTCTCTGTCGAAAGACCAAGGAAAACATGTAAAAAATGGGTTTTCACTACTGGTGAAAAGGGGTTTCACTTTCGAAAGACCAAGGAAAACCAGTAAAAATTGAGTTTTTCTGAGCAACAACCGAGGGAAACACTGGAAAATCATGTGAAAATGTGGTTTTCATATCCGGTGAAAAGGGGGTTTCTCTGTACAAAAACTTAGGAAAACCTGTAAAAGTTTAGTTTCTCTGAGTAACAACCATGGAAACACTGGAAAATCATGTGAAAATGGGGTTTCACTGTCGAAAGACCAAGGAAAACCAGTAAAAATTGAGTTTCTCTGAGTAACACCCGGTGGAAACACTGTAAAATCATGTGAAAATGGGGTTTTCGAAAAGACATAAAAAGGGAGAAAAATTCCTAAGAATCCTCTAAAAATCCGGTTTATCTGTCAAAATAACGAATGAAACAGGAAAAAAATTTGAAAATGCGGCTCCTCTGTCGAAGAAAAACAGAAAAAGTCCTGTCTAATTACATCGAAAAATTAAAAACTAGGAAAACCCCAGAAAGTATGGTGAAAATAGGGTTTATCAGTCAAAAATGGAGTTCCACTATCTCTGGGAAAACTCCCAAAACTTCTTTAAAAGAGTTTTCATTCCATTTCATTTCCCTCTTTGTTTCTGCTGATTTATTAAGCTTTTCAGCGTTTGGGCTTTGGGAGGACCATACTTTGGGAACCCCTTAAGCTATAAAGAAATCCTTACTTTCCGCTCTTTTATTTTATTTGAGTCAAGTTTGTTGTACAGTACATTCACTATTCTATCACTATTGTCGGTCATAGCGACTTATCGAAGGAAAAACGTTTTTAAAAAACATAAGTCAAAATTGTCCACTATCTGAGAGAGAAGCGGGAAAAAGAAACAACACATAACCAACATGTAACCTTCCTAGAACTTATCACTGTTATCTTCAGAAAAATCCACACTTGTTAGATTTTCTTAAATATCATAATTTTAATTCTAATCCTTCATCCTATTTTAATTCTGTCCACATTTTAAGTATTATATACAAAAGGTGCAAACTCATTTGTCAACATGGAAGAAGAAAATTCAGGGAAATTGATGAGAAAAATTAAAGAGAATCCCTTTATGCCCATAGGTAACCTTTTATTTTGTAATAAATAAATAAATCTCATTTTATTTTAGGTATTGTTGGGTGTATAGCTGCTTGTGCGTTGGGAGCATATCAGTTTAAGAATAAAGGCAAAATGTCGACAAGTGTCTACCTAATGCAATTGCGAGTCGCCGCTCAAGGAATGGTAGTCGGCACATTAGCACTCGGAGTTTGCTATGAATTATTAAAAAATAATGGATTCCTCGGTAAAAAGAGTGATTAGTGAACACTAATTTTTAGCATGAAATTTTAGCACTGAAACCAAATGATTTTTGTTCCAATTAATATAAACTTTTTTCTTTATGGCTGTGTGTTGATATTTATCGATGTAAATATTGTTATTTTATTTCCCTTCATCTTCACCTGTAATGAATTAATAAAATACTAAATTAACAAGATTTTAAGTTTTGCTTAAGATGCATGATATCCTTTGATTGATCTTTTGATGCCTGGCTTCTAATTTCTTTTTAATAATTATTTAATTTTATTCAAAAGTTAGTTGCCCCTTAAAATTAAATGAATGTACTGAAAAACAGTAGGGAGAAAGGGGTGTTTCAGAGTTTGGCGTATTAGTATTCGTATTCGTATTTAGTATTGTATTTGTAAATACGAATAATAATAATAATTCGTAATTACGAATACTAATACGAATTCACACATTATAATAGCTACAAAAACACCCCACCTCGCAAAAATCCTTCTACAGTAGCCACAAATAGCTCTGTCAACTTCCCAGCCCTCCGATGTACACTGAAGAGAAATAAGAGAGATGAAGCTCCCGTTTTCAAAGCTCCCCTTGGCAGCGTCGCCAAATGATTGTTTACAGGTGTGTAATATATTAATCCGTGATTACCGATTACTTAGATGATATGTTATCGATTACTCTGAAATTTTAACTCAAGCGAAATCTTGTTTAGAAGATTAAAGGAAAAAAATAATGTGTTCAAAAAATTTTATCTTTAAAAATTTCAGGTGTTAAAACTTAGGTTTCTTATAGTACATTGTTCATGTCTTCATATTTTTAGTGTTTTGGAAAATGTCGAGAAAATTCAAATTAAACAGGCTTCTTAAATTACAAATGATGTTGATGCAAGGGAATCGGATGTTGTTTAATGGCGCTCGACAGATATTTGGTTTTTCTTGCAGGGCGAACGGATTCGGAAAAAAGGCGAAAGCAAGCGAAACGCCGAAAAAGGATTCCGTCGGAAAATTCGATGTCGATTCTAAAGTCGATGAATTTATGTTAAACTGCCGTCGTGCGCAGAAAAAATTTGAGAACTACTTCGATTTTTGGTTCTGGCTTGTCAAATTCGGTATGAGAAAAGATAAAGTCATCAGGATGAGAAGAAAATGAAAAAATTTGCGTACCCTTGGCTTGTTTTTGCATTACCTGCTGGTATTTATATGTTCATCGGAGACGGCATCGCTCAATTTTATATGGAAAAAGAAAAACTTGAAAACTACAATATCATCCGAAGCTTACATTATGCCGCCATTGGTCTCTTCATCACTGTATATTCTTTAAAAAACAATTCTGTTGTTTAATTCAAATTATAGGGTCCTTTAACATCAAAATGGTCTTTATTTTGGCTCCGAAAAATTCCGAGACATCCACGTACTTCTTTTATGGCGACTTCACTCCTCCTCGACATTTTTTTGTTAACACCGATGACGGTGATGATCACAATGGTGGCGTTCGACTATCAAAAAGCCATAGAAAAATGGAAAAAACCAGATGAACTCTTTAAAGAAAGATACAAACAGTGTTTTAAAGAAATCATGTTATTTTATATCCAAGTATGATTTATGTAAAAAAAATTTTAATTTTTTTTTAGACAAGGCCTATTTTGGGCCTGGCCTCATGTTTTATACTGCCGAAGCCAATCGGGAAATTTTTGAGGCCATTTTATTACATATGGTTCTACTCGGTTATGTCTCATGCATTCACACGACATAAACTCGGCCCTTATGTCGAGAAAAAAGGTTCCAAAAGAAAGTAATATGTTCAGTTGCGTCAAGTTTTTAAAATTCTACACAAATAAAATAAACTTTGATCTTCTTTCTTCTTTCTTTTGGCTACATGGAAAACTTCTGTTTATGTAATGCCAAACTAGTAATTTTAGAGGAATAAGCAGTAGGTATGCTCATAGCTTCCATAAGTGCTATAGTCTTCTAAGTACCAGCACTTTCTGATATACTTTAGAGTACTAAATTTTGGATTCATTAAAAAGAGAAGATAATTTTTCCCTTCATAAGTTGATGGCAAATATTCATCTAGCCTAGATAAAAACGGTAAATTGGAAACGAGCCATCATAGGAATGAAGATGAACCGCATTCCATGAATTCCTGATTAGCCAACCCTTCTTTTGAATTGACGCCCCTCCATCATTTTTGACGTTTCCGACCTCAAAGTACGTGGCCGAAGGTTTCATGGAGGTTTAATTAAAATAAAAACAGTTAAAACACTTCTACACCATGAAAATTTATAATAAAAACGATAATGGATAATATAGAGAATAAATTGAATAATCTTCTCATCGGAGTACATATTGATGATAGTGATGAGCTCTGCGACTTCACCCTTCATGAACAGAATGAAGCCACTGGTAAGTTACTTGATTTTTACTCAGTTCTTAGGTCTTAATTGAATTTTTTTAGCTGCCAAAGGTGTTACGCCGACAGCACCATCTAAGTTTGTGCCAGTTTTAAAAGAGTCTGTTACTTATATTGTGATGGGGGTCCTTTTTAACAAAGAGGGAGAAGTTCTTCTGATGCAGGAGGCTAAAGATCTTGTGCTGGACAGTGGTACTTACCTGCTGGAAGGATGGAAATGAACGAAACTATTGAGGTAAGCTGGTTTAAACACTTCCTTAATTTGGCAGGTGCCCAAATATTAAAACATAGAGGATGGGCTTGTGGGATGTTTCATCACACTAGAATTGATAGAAAAGATGTGTTGTGTGTGATGTGATTTATTTAGATCATATGTTGTGGTACCACCACGGAGAAAAGAAGAGGTGCTGTGTGTCAAAGATGCGTGTGCGGATGCTGGAACGTGAACTGTCAAGCTGGTGAGTGTCGCTGGTGTCGAGAAGTTCGTTCAGAGGTTGAAGTTCCATCAATTCAGCGGGTTGAAGAGGTGCGGAACTGCTGACCAGTTGAGGGATGGCTTGCTGGCACGTCAATGGGAGATCAAGACGTGCCAGAACTATTCTTGTTCTGTGTTTGTATGTTGAGAGAGTGTAAATATGTACCTTGTATGTACGTAAGAAGGGTGAAGGTCAGAGGTGCTGTCTGTCGAGCGATGATGTTTCGAAGATGCCAGTGCGGATGCTGGAACGCGAACCGTCGAGCTGTGACGTGAGTGTCGCAGATGTTGAGAAGTTCGTTCCAAGGTTGAAGTTTCACCTATTCAGCGGGTTGAAGAGGTCCGGATCTGCTGACCAGTTGAGGGAATGGCTTGCTGGCACCGTCAATGGGAGATCAAGACGTGCCTTGCCGGAAAGCTATTCTCGTGCTGTGTTTATATATTGAGAGAGTGTAAATTTGTAGCTTGTATGTATGTAAGAAGGGTGAAGCTCAGAGGTGCTTTGTCGAGTGATGATGTGTCAAAGATGCGTGTGCTGATGCTGGGACGCGAACTGTCAAGCTGTGACGTGAGTGTCGTGGATGTCGAGAAGTTCTCTCTGGGGTTGAAGTTCCACCAATTCAACGGGTGCGGAGCTGCTGACCAGTTGAGGGAATGGCTTGCTGGCACCCTAGATACCCTAGAAATCAGTTTACCTGGTGTTTCTTGAGCAAAACGTCAATATTTTGAGGTTTACCAGCTTTTATTTTGCAGGAAGCAGTTAAAAGAGAAGTTTTGGAAGAGACAGGACTTATAATGAGGCCGACGTCTTTAATTATGGTCGAATGTGCCAGTAAAGCTTGGTTCAGATTTGTCATAACAGGGACCGTCATGGGCGGAACTCTTAAAACGCCAGCGCAAGCCGACTCCGAATCTCTTCAGGCGAAATGGGTCAAAGACATCAACGAACTCAGCCTAAGGGCCAACGACATCCACAACATTATAGAAAGAGGTCGACAATTTATCCGTCAAGACGACCCCCAGCACTCCGAAATACTTCCATCATTAAAAACACACTCGAAACTACTTCTACGATTAGTCGTCGTCATAAAGAAAAAAAGCAGGTAATTTTTTTTCGTTAATAAAATATCGCTTTTTATAAATTTTCTTTATTTTTAGTAATCGAGTGCATGTTTTACTTTCTGAAAAACTGAAGCTCATTTCCCCATGTGCGAGATCAATCACCTTCATAATCTACACTCTACTCTTCGAAAATTTATGGTGGTATGTTTTTAAATTCTGTTTTATTTTTTATATACAGAGTGTCCCAACTAGAGTGGACCAGCAACTTTACTGCAAAACATTTAGTGCTAGAATAAAAAAAATGACCTAAGTAAAAAGTAGTGTAGAATTGATTAAAAGCATAAAAACATAGGGTTCCCATTTAGAATAACGAAGTTAGCACCTCTCTGCGCCACCCTGTATAACCAAAATGTTGGTTTTACGCCTGAATCTCAGACCCAACATTTTGATTTTGAAGTATAAGGGAGGGGGAAGTACAAGGAGGGGAAGTATAACGATGAAGTCGATTTGACCAAAAATAAGGGGGTTTACTTTTAACTTTTTTTTTCTAGGACTAAATCCTTTACCGTAAAGTTGCTGCCACTAGTTGGGAGACCCAGTATTATATAAAACTCTTTTTACAGGATATATTCGGTGCTGATGTTCCGCCACATAAACCGCATGGTATTATGTGTGTCGAGCATAATCCAAAGTCAACGCAGTCGGTCAAAGATGGTCTCTGTCTTACAGTTTTGGTATCTTTCCGTGTACCATTGGAAGAAGTTTTCCCCATCGACAAATATACTTGGTTTATGGTGAACAAAGAGCTCGGTGACTCCCTGATGAATTTAATGCCCCGAAATAAGACTGTACCCCTCAACGTCATCCGATAAACTAACATATCCTACACAATCGCCTTTTTTTAAAAAATTTAATTAAATCAAAAAAATGCTCATTTTTCATTATTTCAACGACTTATGCGTTACCACCATTTTCTGTTGTATATTTATTGTATTAATATTTTTTATATTTGCTGTTATTTATTTAAAACATTTTTTTATTGCTTGTTGGTGGTTGGAATATTTTATTGTTTTTATTTTATTTTGAATATATTATTATTTATTATTTTTTACCTATAATTAACTTTATGTTAGAGAAGTTATTTACCCTCCATCTACTGTTTTTGTGAGAGGAAAATTCTATTTATCAACGTTTTTGCTTGTTTTCTTGGGTTTTCGCCCTGAGAAGCTCAATTTTGCTCTTTTTCTACGGTTTTTTGGCCTGAAAACTCCTTGCTACAGTTTTGCTTGTTGTTTCAGTTTTCTGCTAGAACGCAATTTTTCGTTTTTCTAAGACTTTTATTGGCCTGGAAATTCCTTTCTATTTTGCTGCAGTTTGCTCGGTTATGTGGCTTAAAAACGCCAATTCCCTTACATTTTTGCTCGTTTTCCCCAGTTTTTAGGCCCAAATTCTCCTATTCTACTACATTTTTGCTTAGTTTTCAATGGTCTTTGGCCTAAAAGTCCCTCCTATTTACTAAGGTTTTTTTGGCCTAGAAAATGCTTCCTAATTTACTGCAGTTTTACGGCCTGAAAACCCCAATTTCTCTACATTTTTGCTAGTTTTCTAACATTTTTGGCATGGAAATCCCTTTCCATTTTACTAGTTTTGCTCGGTGGCTTAAAAACGCCAATTTCCCTACATTTTTGCTCGTTTTTCTTAAGTTTTTAGGACCAAAATCTTCTATTCTACTACATTTTTCCTTGGTTTTCTAAGGTTTTTGGCTAAAACTCCCTCCTATTTACTAAGGTTTTTTTTTGGCCTAGAAATCGCTTTCTATTTTACTCCAGTTTTGCTCAGTGGCTTAAAAACGCCAATTTCCAACATTTTTGCTAGTTTTTCCTCAGTTTTTAGGCCCAAAATCTCCTATTTACTACATTTTGCTTGGTTTTCTAAGATCTTCGGTCTAAAAGTCCCTTCCTGCTTACTAAGGTTTTTTTTTTTTTTTGCTTAGAAATCCCTCTATTTTACTACAGTTTCACTAGTTTTGTGTTCTGAAAACCCAAATTTCTCCTACATTTTTGCTAGTTTTCTAAGGTTTTTTGGTCTAGAAGTCCCTTCCTATATTACTTAAGTTTTTTGGCCTAGAAATCCACTTTTATTTTACTACGGTTTTGCAAGTTTTGCGGCCTGAAAACCCCTATTCCACAAAATTTTTGCAAGTTTTCTAAAGTTTTTTTTGGCCAAGAAAACCCTTTCTATTTTTCTAGTTTTTTGGCCTAAAAATTCCAGTGTCTAAAAATATTTGCTAGTTTTCCTCGGTTTTTAGGCCTAAAAAATCCCTTCCTATTTTAAGGCTTTTTGACCAAGAAATCCCTTCCTATTTTACTAAGTTTTTTTGGCATAGAAATCTCATCCTATTTTACTAGTTTTGTGGCCTGACAACCCGATTTCCCTACATTTTGCCCAAAAACTTCCAGTCTACTACATTTTTGCTTGGTTTTCCTAATTTTAATGAGTTTTCTCATTTTTTTGGACTTTGAGATCTGTTCTAATAGAGAAATTTTTTTTCCCCGATTATGAGGTTACCTGTGGTGCAGGACGCATTTTTTTCACATAATCTTTGTTTTGCAGTTTTCTTGAAAATGGCGAGAGCTATCTTCAAAATTCTCAAAAATGGCGTCACTGGAGGAGAGACTTTCATTTTTTTCATATTTTTATTCCTTTTGATTGAGCAAAGCCATTGAGGATTATGAACAAAATTAATCAAAAAAACAGATAAACATGTTTATTTCATGGCTTATTCAAAAACAGAAAAGGTGGCAAAGACAATTTTACTTGCTAATTATGTTTAATCGTTTCTAATAAATGGCCAAAGGTAAATTTAAGCTTTGGCGGAAAGAGCTTGAAGATCGGAGAGGCATTTTTTCATGTTCTCTTTTTCCTGCTGTTCGGAAATGGATTTGAGAACGCTCGAGACGACCCATTGGACCATATGCTTTTGAGAAATCATGTTGTCCACTCTCTGTTTCTCCGTTTGGAAGTCCAAACGTTTTTTGACTTCCGTGTACACCTGCATGGCCCTTTCTCTGTAAGTCGCTTCTAACTGCATCTTCACATTTTCACGTTTGGCGTCCAAAAGGAGAGTTTGACCTTCGGCCCTCCATTGTTCAGTTTCCTCGTGTTTAATCGCGTCTTCGAGGGCATTTACGTTGTCGACTCTTCCTTGTTTAAAAGCGTTTTCAGCATCCTAAAATTTTATTTAGTCAAAAAAGTGAAAAATACCTTGAAACTTACATCGACTTCTTTGTCAAGCCATCCAGAAATGCTCGCTCCAGCTTTTTTATTTAAGATATAGACTATCGAGTAAAACGCAAAATGAAATAGAAATCGTGCTCAATAACCCAGATTTCTTTGCTCAGCAGATACGTAGAAAGTCCAGCGCCCAACATGTAAGGACCTGCAAATAAAGTACTGAATAAAACAAATTTGATAACCAGCAGGGCACAATTGATAAAATAGGTATTTCTCAGCTAAATGATCAAAAGGGTTGCTTATAAATCGAGGAAAAGTACCAAGTAATTGGTAGAATTGGTTAAGAAAAACGATCAAAACTTGATAAAATAGGGGACAAAGGATACCCAAAATGGATGTTCTCCTCTTGGACCAAAAAAATCCCATTTTGTCAGGTTATTGGAAGTTTTTATACCAAAAAAACCCTCAGTTTTCCTGGGTTCTTTGATGAAGAATCTCTCTATTCGTAGATTTTTTAAAGGTTTTATCCAAGAAAAACCCTTAAAACATTATTTCCAGTTGTTTTCCTCGCTATTTGAAACCAAAACTCCAATTTCATGGGGTTTTTGGAAGTTTTAAACCAAAAAACTGCTTGTATACAGTACAGTGAGCGTTTTCCTGGCTTCTTAGACTAAGAATCTCTCTTTTAGCTAGTTTTTTTAAAAGGTTTTCTCGCTTTTCATCCAAGAAAACCACCTTAAAACATTATTTCCAGTTGTTCTACTCTCTATTTGAACCCAAAAACTCCAATTTCATCGGGTTTTTGGAAGTTTTTAGACCAAAAAACTGCTTGTATAGAGTACAGTGAGCGTTTTCCTGGCTTCTTAGACTAAGAATCTCTCTTTTAGCTAGTTTTTTTTAAAGGTTTTCTCGCTTTTCATCCAAGAAAACCCCCTTAAAACCTTATTATACCCCTTAAAACATTATTTCCAGTTGTTCTACTCTCTATTTAAACCCAAAAACTCCAATTTCATGGGGTTTTTGGAAGTTTTTAGACCAAAAAACTGCTTGTATAGAGTACAGTGAGCGTTTTCCTGGCTTCTTAGACTAAGAATCTTTCTTTCAGCTAGTTTTTTAAAAGGTTTTATCGCTTTTCATCCAAGAAAACCCCCTTAAAACATTATTTCCAGTTGTTCTACTCTCTATTTGAACCCAAAAACTCCAATTTCATCGGGTTTTTGGAAGTTTTTAGACCAAAAAACTGCTTGTACAAGTGTACAGTACAGCGTTTTCCTGGCTTCTTTGACCAAGAATCTCTTACTGGATTTTTAAAGGTTTTCTCGTTTTTTGACCAAGAAAAACCCCTTAAACATTATTTCCAATTGTTCTCCTTTGGCCGAAAAATCAAATATTCCGACCAAAAAACTCCTTTTATACAGTGAGCGTTTTCCTGGCTTCTTAGACCAAGAACTAGATTTTTTAAAGGTTTTCTCGCTTTTCATCCAAGAAAACCCCCTTAAAACCTTATTTCTAGTTGCTCTCCTTGCTTTTGGACCAGTAAAACCCGATAATAACTCAAATTTTATCAGGTTTTTTGAAGTTTATAGACCAATTTTCTTGGCTTCTTTGACCAAGAATCTCCCTTTTAGCTAAATTTTTTAAAGGTTTTCTCGCTTTTTATCCAAGAAAAACCCCTTAAAACATTATATCCAGTTGTTCTCCTCGCTATTTGAACCAAAAACTCCAATTTCATGGGGTTTTTGGAAGTTTTTAGACCAAAAAAACTCCTACTATACAGTACAGTGAGTGTTTTCCTGGCTTCTTTGACCAAGAATCTCTTTCTTAACTGAATTTTAAAAGGTTTTCTCCCTGGAAAAACTAAGAAAACCCTCTTAAAACATTGTTTCCAGTTGTTCTCCTCGCTCTTAGGACCAAAAAACTCTTTCAATACAATACAATGAGCGTTTTCCTTCTCTCTTTGGACTAAAAAACTCATCGGGTGTTCTGAAGTTTTTAGACCAAAAAAAAAACTCCTTTTATACAGTACAGTGAGCGTTTTCTTGGCTTTTTTGACCAAGAAGCTCTATTTTTATAGGATTTTAGAAAAGATTTCTTCTTTTTTCAACCAAAAATGCTGCTGCACGGTATTTTGGGTGTTTTCCCTGGTTCTTTTGGCCAAGAAAAACTTAAATGATTTTTGAGGTTCTTTCGGCCGAAAAACTCCGCCTATAGAGAGTAACCAAAGAGTTACTGTTGCAAGACTAGAAATCGCCCATAAATATATATCGCCCATATAAAATCCAGGCTACTGTTTCTACAGAATGAAAACCCTAAAAATTTTACCAGTGACTCCGGTCTTTTTGTAGAACACTTCGAACCATTCCTCCGGGATGAAACCATATCTGACTTTAGATGGAAACTCCTGCCTCACGGGACGTGGAAAATTGACGAGATCCCTTTCCGGTCCTTCTTTCTGGCTAGAAGACAATCTAACGCTTCCGACAAGGCTTGGAGCGGCAGATTTCAACTGAAAAGCTAAAAAAGAAATTCACAAAAAGCGTTACAACAAAAGATCCCCATAAAATAAACGAGTACCTTTTCGAAAAGCCAGCCGTGAAAGCATTTTTAGAGATTTCGGTAAAACTACTGGGGAAATGAAGGACCAGAAAATAAAATTTAATTCGGGATTATCTCGGTTTTCAGGGTTTTTCAATCAGCTGTTAAATATTTGCAAAATTAACGATTCCCGCGCCTCTAGAAGAGAATTCAAAAAGCTTTTTAAATGGGATGAAGAAAAAAAGCGACAGCGTTCCGCACATTCAAACTTGATCTAGCGGAAAACATTAGGTACTAGTAGGTAAATACTAGCTGTATCATAGAATAAGGACCTAAAACTTTCTAAAAGACCTAAAAGGGCTTAAGACGGGGAAAAAAGGAAAGTAAAAGGGCTTAGGACGTGGAAAAAGGGCCGTAAAAGTGTTTAAAAGGTGGGAAAAGGGGCACTAAAGGGCTTAAGACGTGGAAAAAGGGACTTAAAACTTTCTAAAAGACCGAAAAGGGCTTAAGACGGCGAAAAAAGGGAAGTAAAAGGGCTTAGGACGTGGAAAAAGGGCCGTAAAAGTGTTTAAAACGTGGGAAAAGGGACACTAAAGGGCTTAAGACGTGGGAAAAGGGACTTAAAACTTTCTAAAAGACCTAAAAGGGCTTAAGACGGGGGAAAAAAGGGAAGTAAAAGTGTTTAAAACATGGGAATAGGGACACTAAAGGGCTTAAGTCCGTGGTGCCTGCCGGCCGTCGTCAGTTTTTTCCGGAACCTTCCTGGCCCCAATTTTCATACCATTTCCACCAAATTTTTGGGCAAATCTCGCTTCTATGAAATAATTTTATTTAAGTTTAGTGGTATCATTGAATAAACAAACCTGGTCTTTATTTTATGGTGGTATAAAATAAAGACCTCTTCATGTAAGGTCGTTGAAAAAAAGGGAAGAAATTAGGGCTTTTTCGCCGGTTCTGTGTGGCCTGGCTGGGCGAAAACTTTTTATCAAATTTTAAATCTAATAATCAGTCTTTGGAGCTTTAAAAAATTTATTTTGAATTTTGTTAATTTGGGGTTTTTTCTTTTCCCAACTAGAATAGTTTAGTTCATCCCAAAAAGAGTCCGCTACTTGTCTTTTCCGTTTGGCCGGCCCCAATTTCCAATCTGATTCGCTAGATAGAGCGTAAATCCGTTCAGTTTAATCATGTCCGAGGTGACGTAATCGTAGTTTCTTGTTTGTTTTCCCAGTGATAGTGAAAAATGTAGTTAAGGGATTAAAAAAAATCGTTCGCCGGTTCAAAGGTTCGTAATGAACGGTCGAGTTTCCACGCTGACCGTTTTAGGTTACAGGTGTACTGATAAGGAAATTTAATGGTTGGTGATTTAAATTGGTGTGTTTATTAAAAAGAAATGGGATCTCATGAAGAACAATCGGTTGTTCCACAATGGAAGAAAGAATTGCTGGAGAGGAGACGAGTGACGGGGAGGGGGGCTGGAGTCGGTTTCCAGCGTTCAGAACGGGTTGTTCACGGGTGTAGTAAACATCGGGAGTCTCATTCGTCTCTTGACTTTCACCCTGACTCCTCCGTCAGGACAATGCGGTTGTTAGATTCGAATCTGAGTGAGTTGATAGTCAGTGGTAACAGTGGTATCAAGTGCGAGAAAAAAATGGTTGAGGAGAAGCCGGTTAAGAAGGCGTCCTTCCGCGACAAACATAAAAAGTTGGGTGCCTTAAAAAACGGAAAAGATGACGACTACCAATCGGATTCCTCCGAAGAACTTCAGTACGGTCCAGGTATAGTAAACAAACTAAAAAGCAAATATCTCTCGATGACCCTTCGTGACAACCAGAAGTATTCAAGCAGACCTTCTTTGTCCAACTTACGACGTGCCACCAGCCTCGAGAATATGCTTGAAGACGACGCTAAATCCTCCCAGAAACCACATTTCGTCAAAAAGCCATATCAAACGCCGAAAAGCCCCAAAATCTCCCAGCATCACGCCAAATACCTTGGACTGACACGAGGGAGCGAATCCATGAAAAGAGCCAGGTCGATGGACACTTTGATCAAAAACGAAAAAAGTCCTGAAACAAAATAAAAAACGGAATAAGACCTTCTATTATCAACGAAGATTTAGTCATCGTTGATAATGTCCAGGATGAAGGGAAACATAGGGAAGATAGAGAACTTCCACCACCGGATTTAGTCAAACAGACATTGAAGATATTCGAGCCGAAGAACGAAGTCAAAAGAAGTCTCCCAATAGCAGCCCTAAAAGCAGTCCTATTAAACTACCAAAACCTCTTCTAAGTCCAAAACCAGTTTTGCTTCCAGAAAATAGACTTTCAAGACCTAAAATATTATCGCCGAAGCGTATTTTTCCTGTGGTGACTAAAGAGGCCAAAAGTCCGGTGAAGGAGCCTTTGTCTCCTAAGAAAGAAAAAGCTCTTGTGGCGCCCATAAAGTTCACCCCTTTGGCCGAAAAACCTCCGATTGTTCCGCTCAAGCTGGAGAAGATCCCTCCGAAAGACATAGAGGAAGAAGATGCGCCGAAGTACGTCTCACAAAAAGCGATGGAAAGCATCGGAAAAGAAGGAACATCAATCACATTTACGTTCAGCGAGAGTTTAAAACCGACGAAAAACTATCTTCCGAATTTAACGCAGGCTACAAACACAGCGCTTATTCAGAATCAACCCGAAGCTGTACAGACGAGCCCTCAGAAACAAGTAGCCGTCATCAGGCCCGTCGTCACCAACAAACCTACGAATCTCACCGTTTTAGAAATAGAGAAAAATCTCATCAACAAAGTCAAATCAGAACCTGTGAAAAACGTGAACAAAAATGAAATCGATACGAAAATCGGTGGTGAAATTAAAACGCAACTTTGGGAGAAGAAACCATGGCAGAATCCGAATACGATGGTGTTCAACTTCAGCGGAAGGCAGTCTGTTCCTGATTATATTGAAAACGATGGTCTCAATTTGTCTCCTAGAAATAATAAGGTAATATTAATAATTCATTCTATGCTAAGTTCAATGCTCACGCAGCTGCCAAGTACAATCAGGTCCAAACCGAAGCGGTTTTTATCAGTTTTTATCAAATATCTCAAAAACTATGAGCTTAAGCTAAAAAATATTAAGTACAAAAATAATCTACATTAAATTTCTAACAAAAAGTGTTAAGTACATATTCTTGCTAATGTGAACGGTTTCGTAGGAATCGTCAAAAAAAAAAAAAAAATTTGTTTCATGACATTTTAGACATATCATCAAATTGCTCGAAAACTATTGGTCCTAGCGAGATAAAGACTAAGTTCTAAATTAATCTTTATCCAATTTCCTGTAAAAAAGGACTTAAGCGTTTTTTTCGTAGAACAAAAGTTTAGGAGATATTGCCTAAAATTCAGGGTAATTTAAAGCTAGTTCTCCAAAAATGTTCTTCCTTTTGCTCCACATAGGAAACATAAGTTTCCTAAACCACATTCGAAAGTCTGCTTTGATAATATTTATGGAGTTAGGCTCATTTGAAAGATGATAAAATGTAACAGCTTTTACAATTTCGTCAATCCTCTACCTGCAATACGCTTTTCAATAATTTACAACAAATGTCGCTTTTGGACATAAAAAACTTTTTTTGATGGTTCGTAACTTCGAAACCGTTCACTCTGACAAGGTTATGTACTAAGTACTTTTTGTTGGAAATTTAATGTAGATTATTTTTGTACTAAATAGTTTTTGCGCTAAACCTCATAGTTTTCGAGATATTTGATAACATTTGATACAGTTCTCCGCCCAATTTTTTATCAGATTTTGCTCAAAAAATTGAAAGTCTTGCCCCTTTTTACGCCTAATTGCACAGTGTGACATAACAGTATTTTAATAAGAGGTTCTTGAAGAGTCAAACGTGGAGAAGTAGTGGCAGAAAGGTGGCATTTTCCTTGGGCCGTTACTCTCTAACTGTTGTCGACTTCCGCTTTTCCTACTTCCATAACTGACTCCTTTATTTGCGATCTCAACTTTGAAATTAGAAAAGAGAATCGGAAAATAGCAAAGTTCAATATTACGTAAAATAAGAAGGGAAATTTCTAAAAAAGAAAAATTATGCAATTTCACAATGAAGTCAGCAAAAAAATGTTTTCCTAGCTATTGAATGATAATCGACCTTTTTTTATATGTATTTTTAAAACTGCAGAATTGGCCTCCTTTTTAAAATATTTTTATCTGAGCAACATTTTTATTGATCTTTTGAAAACTTTTGACTTTCCCCTGAAAAACGTTTTCAAATCCAAAATTTTGAAATGTCGAAGCTTCACTATCTTATCATATAACTTATCAAATTTCGATAATCGAAGCCTTGGTTCACTTTTTTTTCTCCACAAAAAAGTAAACTTACAAAATGACATCATAGAACTAAAAGCATTTTAAAAATGATGAGATTAGAAATTGGATCGCATTATTACAACAATAGACTTTTTTCTTCCCATGAGATTCTCGAAAATGAGCGTTCTCAACTTTCTAACGAGGATGTACAATGGAGATAACCATAATCCTGAAGATTTAGAATTTATAAAAATGGTTTCGTTGTATTGACAGAAGAAAGTGCATCTGAACCCCAAGGGGTCGGAATTAGGAGGGTTAAGGAAGAAAATAGGGGAAGTAAAGGAGGGTGAGGATTCTAAACAGGAAAATTTACTTTCAAGGTAGTTGCTTCACAACATTCATGCAACTCCGTTCAACATAACGCATTTCACCCTAAAGCAGTTAAACATAAAAAATATGTCGTTCTCCATAATGCGTTTCGGCATAATGCAATATTGATAACCAGTGATATTCAAATCAAATGCAATTACAGTTGATATGCAAAAATTTTGAGCATAATGCGTTTCAACATCTTGCCTCTCTTTAAACTTGTTGTTTTAACGCTTCTCGCCATAAAAGCCTCTCTTTAAACTTGTTGTTTTAACACTTCTCACCATAAAAGCCTCTCTTTAAACTTGTTGTTTTAACGCTTCTCACCATAAAAGCCTCTCTTTAAACTTGTTGTTTTAACGCTTCTCGCCATAAAAGCCTCTCTTTAAACTTGTTGTTTTAACACTTCTCACCATAAAAGCCTCTCTTTTAACTTGTTGTTTTAACGCTTCTCACCACATAAGCCTCTCTTTAAACTTGTTGTTTTAACGCTTCTCACCATAAAAGCCTCTCTTTAAACTTGTTGTTTTAACGCCTCTCACCATAAAAGCCTCTCTTTAAACTTGTTGTTTTAACGCTTCTCACCACATAAGCCTCTGTTTAAACTTGTTGTTTTAACGCTTCTCACCATAAAAGCCTCTCTTTAAACTTGTTGTTTTAACGCTTCTCACCATAAAAGCCTCTCTTTAAACTTGTTGTTTTAACGCTTCTCACCATAAAAGCCTCTCTTTAAACTTGTTGTTTTAACGCTTCTCGCCATAAAAGCCTCTCTTTAAACTTGTTGTTTTAACACTTCTCACCATAAAAGCCTCTCTTTTAACTTGTTGTTTTAACGCTTCTCACCACATAAGCCTCTCTTTAAACTTGTTGTTTTAACGCTTCTCACCATAAAAGCCTCTCTTTAAACTTGTTGTTTTAACGCTTCTCGCCATAAAAGCCTCTCTTTAAACTTGTTGTTTTAACACTTCTCACCATAAAAGCCTCTCTTTTAACTTGTTGTTTTAACGCTTCTCACCACATAAGCCTCTCTTTAAACTTGTTGTTTTAACGCTTCTCACCATAAAAGCCTCTCTTTAAACTTGTTGTTTTAACGCCTCTCACCATAAAAGCCTCTCTTTAAACTTGTTGTTTTGCCATAAAACTGTTTCTGTCGTTTAGGAATATACATCTCACCATAAACTAGGGACAGCGAAAGTGCAAGCCTACTTTCGCCTAGTTTATGGTGAGATGCTTTATGTTAAACTGCGTTATGGTGAACTGTCAAGTTTTAAGGTGTTTGTCGTTTCGCCATAATCGCGTTTTAAACGGCGAAAATAGGCTTGCTCTTTCGCTGTCCCTAGTTTATGTTGAGATGTACTCTGCCCAAACGACAGAAACCGTTTTATGGCGAAACATCAAGTTTAAAGAGAGGCTTTTATGGTGAGAAGCGTTATGGTGAAACGACAAGTGTTAAATCTCTTCTTTATGGTGAGATGTAAAGTCACCATAACGCTTCTCACCATAAAAGCCTCTCTTGTTGCTTTGCCATAAAACTGTTTCTGTCGTTTAAGAACATACATATCACCATATACTAGGGACAGCGAAAGAGCAAGCCTTAGCTCAAGCAAATGCATTATGGTGAACGTTTTCGACTATTTTCTTTATGTCGAGTTGCAGATTTTTATGAACGGTAACTCGCGATTTCTGATATTTTAGGTCAAAAGCATTATATCGAACGGCATTATGTCGACACGTATACACTCCCATTGATTCTCCTTTATCAGCGGGCACACAAAGGGATAAATCACGTACATTGTAATTACTAATATTGCCTTAAGGGGGTTAATTCGTCAAGGAGACATCCGTTCAAACATAGATAAACGTCGTTTCTCATCCACCCACCTATCCCACGTTTAGTCAATTAAATTATCCTCAAAATATTTCAAAGTAATAGTGAATTATCGATTGTAATTAAAGGTAGACAATGGATTGTGTAAAACTATTTAGTGAACAAAAGCTCTGGTTTACGTCAAGTTTTGAAATGTAAAAAGGGATTATTACGATCGTAATTTTAAATACAATTTGGGTTAAGAGTTTTCACTTGTTCCACTTAGATTTCCTTTTATTTGCCTCCTCAACCATCATTCTTAACGAAAGTGGTCACGGTCTCCTTATTTTATTTATATATCCTTTATTAATATAATTAATTATGTTAAAGATTTTGGTGTTTTAACGAAGGGCAAAACGTGATGAGGAAGAATCTTGATGAGTTAAGAAAACGGGCGAAATGTCTTCAGGGAAATTAAGGTGACTTTCTCTAGATATCGAACTTTAATTGGAATTCTTAGATATTCCTCTTTCTTTTTTGATATCTGAAAAATCCTTGGATATCGAAATGACAAATGGTTATCAAAGCGTGAATTATTAACGGATGACTAAAAATGCGAATCAAGCCATTAGGACCGCTAATCTGATTTGCATAATTCGACGATAGGTGAGGGGTAAAGGTACAGTTAGGAAAAAAAAAGGGCGCAAAATACACCGATTTTGTGCAGTTTAGCGGGGAAGAGAGAAAGAAGGGCGTCAAAAAGCGGTTTCTATCAGTTTTTATCAAATATCTCGAAATCTATTAGGTTTAGCGCAAAATCTATTTAGTACAAAAGTAATCTCCATGAAAATTCCAACTAAAAGTAATTAGTACCTAATCTTGCTAAAGTGAACGGTTTTGGAGCTACGAACTGTAAAAAAAAAAAGGACTTTTTTAAACAATCAAAAATTCTCTTTTTAAACTTTATTTTATTTAAGTCACCTGAATTCCCTGAAGACATTTCGCCCGTTTTTTTAACTCATCAAGATTCTTCCTATACCGATTTTGAGCAGTTTGGCGGAGAAGGGAGAAAGAAGGGCGTCAAAAAGCGGTTTCTATAAGTTTTTATCAAATATCTCGAAGTCTATTTGGTTTAGCGAAAAAGCTATTTAGTACAAAAATAATCTTCATAGAAATTCCTACTAAAAGTAATTAGTACCTAATCTTGCTAAAGTGGACGGTTTTGGAGTTACGAACTGTCAAAAAAGGACTTTTTTTTCAACAATCAAAAATGCTCTTTTTAAACTTTATTTTTCAAAAAACTATTCTAGATGCGGAAAAATTGGAAAGTTATTTAAATCGCTTAATCTACGTTTACGACCATAAAAAAGATAGGATCATCCTTTTACGGCAGCTTCTCAAAAACGCCATTTTAGCAAAAGTTTTAAATTAGCCCAAATTGATTTTTTTCTTTTTGTGGTTGGAAAAAAGTTAAATTGCCTTCATTTTTAGTATCTCACCGGCGGTCGTGAAGAAAAAAATAGTGAAGTGTCCCCTCATGTTTCTTCCTTAAAGGGTACTAACGGTAGTTGCCAGTTCAGTCAATGCCCAGTCATGGCACATGGATTTTTCACGCGTCAGACTCCCATTTCTTCCCGGCGTAATCTTCCGAGATTCCCCCATAGATTTAAGAAATCATCCGTTGAAAAACAGAGAAATCGGGATGGGTCCAAATGTGACCTGAGTTTCCTTTCCGATCAGGTTTTTTCCAACTTTTTTCTATACCTTGAATGGGTTTGCAATTTCTCTGAATACTTTCCCTTCAGAAAAGAATATTTTTCACCCGTTAAGGAAGACTAATCCAGACGAATGCTCTCCTCGGTCAAAATCCTCTTCCTCAATTCGCCACTTTCAGGCTTAAAAAAAAAAAAATACAAAAAACTTCTTTTTATCTAATTTTATAATTTTTGACCTATTTCAAACGCTAATCCTCGCGGAAGTCGAGGGACTCTGACCCCTTGGATAATGTCGACTCATAAAATTGTTCTTTATAAGGCATCTTGTTTTTAAAAATAATAATTTTGCCCAAGGTCTTATTTAAATAAAGCTTCCTAACAAAAAAAAAATTTATTTATCGTTCAGTTCTATTTTATATTTTTAAAAATATGAAAAACTGTTTGCTTTTTCAACATTTTCTTTATTTTCCTGAGGGCCAAATTTTCTTTTTGTTTTTCTTTGGAATGTAGTGAGATCAGCTGGATGCAATAGAGTGGTAATTTTGTATTTGATTTATTTTTCTGAAGGCTAAATAAATTTGTCGTTTTCTTCGAAATTGCAATGGGGATAGTGAGATTCGTAGATCAGCTGGATGTAATAGATTTGCATTTTTTGAAACCATGAAACAATGTTTTTGTTTTTTCAACATTTTATTTCATTGCTTTATTTTCCTGAGGGACAAATTTTATTTTGGTTTTTCATTTGCTTTATTTTCCTGAGGGCCAAATTTTCCTGTTGCTTTTCTTGGGAATGTAGTGAGATCAGCTGGATGCAATAGATTAGTAATTTTTTGTTTTCTTTATTTTTCTGAAGGCTAAATACATTTATAGTTTTCTTCGAAATTGCAAAGGGGATTGTGAGAGTGTAGATCAGCTGGAGGCTGTAATTTTTTTAATTTAAACCTTTGTTCCAACTGTTGAAACTGGTTTGAAACTTCTGGAGCATGCGCAGAAAGATATACACGTCTAATTTGACTTCAGATGACTTCAGATTTGAGGGACAACCTATTTGAACGACGTCAAATTTGACGTCCAAATCCTTCTGCGCATGATCCAGGAGTTTCAAACTGCGGTTGGAACAAATCTAATAAAACGTTAATTTTTTAACTATCCCTGAGATAAAATATCAGCGAAACCACCCAGTGACGTTTCCTTTGCGTGCCGTCCTGAACTAATTGTTCATATGACTATTGCGTTTGTTTTGGAATAAAAAAATTTCTCTGCTCCTTTCATTTTGAATTGACGACTATCGCTTTTGTTTCTATGAAAACAAAAGAAGGAAAAGAGAGAGAGAAAAAGAGAACAAAACAGTTTTTTTTGACAGTTTCAATTGGAGCTTTTAAGTTCTAGAATATCCGAAGGCGATACGAAAGCTACGCCCAGAAAGGAAAACGAAAATGTTCTCCGTTTAATTGACGACGTGTTATTCGATACCCTTAGAAAGTTTCCGAGACCAATATTTCACTTTCTTTAGCACCTAGTATTTACCGTGTTGGGTGGTAAAATTAGAAGCGATTAGACCCTCATTTGGTCACAATTTGAGCGCCATGATTTCAAAATATGAGGCCCTCACGTTCCCGGATGCGGAATGCAACCTTCGCGCCGTGTGAGAAATGTTCAAATATGCGGTAGAAGGGAACGAGGCTCCTCTTCGAGAAAAAAAAAAAAAACGATAGGGTGAAGGTTAGGGTCTCTTGAGAGCAGGAACCGAAAAGATACTTTGGCCTAGATGCCGGTGAAACGCGTACGTCCTCTTTCCAAGCTCGGACTTCTCGTTAATAAAGTGGGTCCGGCAGAAACTCCCCTTTTTAAGTTTTTCGATACACACTTTCTTCCCAATATATGAAGAGACCCGATATTTTTGTCAACTTTCTTTTTAATTGTTATCCTATTTTCGAGGAATTTCGTGTTTTCTTTTTTATAAGGAATTTCCTTTTTTTAAAACACGTGAAAAACCCACCATTTGCTTTTAAAATAGATTCATATTAAACTTTCTCAAACAGAAGCTATTGGATTACCCTCTATGTCCAAATCTTAGGCCCAGAGTTATATCGGGAGAACACCGTTCAACATAACGCATTTCACCCTAAAGCAGTTGAACATAAAAAAAGTCTGCATTTAGACATTGAAGTTCACCATGATGCGTTTCGGCATAAACAACTTTTTCGATAAATGCAAGTCGACATAAAAAAATTGCGAGTCACCATAACGCTTCTTACCATAAAAGCCTCTCTTTAAACTTGTTGTTTCGCCATAAAACTGTTTCTGTCGTTTGGGGATAATACATCTCACCATAAACTAGGGGCAGCTAATAATAATAATAAAATAAAATAAATATCAATGTCAATCCCTTTTAGGAGCATTTTATTGACATTAGGCTTTACGTCCAACTACCTAATTTTAAGGTGTCGTGGACGGCGCATGTTTCCATTGATATTTACATTTTCGAGATAAATAATCCCGGGCCCCCCAGAGAATTAGAACCCATGTAAGGATTAGAATTTCTGCACCGGAGTCTTTCACGCTACACACCGAGCTACCGAGGGCCCTTAGGGGCAGCTAAAGAACAAGCCTTTTTTCGCCGTTTAAAACGCGATTATGGCGAAACGACAAAAACCTTAAAACTTGACCGTTCACCATAATGCAATTCAACATAAAGCATCTCACCATAAACTAGGAAAAGCAAGCATGTAGCCAATGGGATCAGCCGTTTTATAACACAAGGGGGTTAATTTTTTTCCTCTCGCAAGGATGTGCTTGCATTATGGTGAACTGTCAAAATTTAAGGTTTTTGTCGTTTCGCCATAATCGCGTTTTAAACTTCGAAAATAGGTTTGCTCTTTCGCTGTCCCTAGTTTATGGTGTAATGTATTATGCCCAAACGACAGAAACAGTTTTATGGCGAAACAAAATGTTCTTTAAAATGAAAGTTGCCTTTATGTTCAACTGCGTTATGTTGAAACGACAAATTTTATGTCGAAACGACAAGTGTTAAATCTCTTATTTATGGTGAGATGTTATTATGTTCAAATGCATTGTGGTGAACATTATTTTCTTTATGTTGAGTTGCAGATTTTTTATGATGAATGGTAACTCGCGATTTCTGCTATTTTATGGTCTAATGCATTATGGCGAACAGCATTATGTCGAAATGTATACTTAGCTAGCCACCCGGGACACTTCGCGGCCGCATTTTTCTTCAAATTTCATGGGCTTTTTTCGAGTTTCGTGTTCTGACTTTTTAATTTTGCTGGATACTTAGCACGTTTTCTCGGTTTTTCATCTTGAAAATGTGAAAAACTATTTTCAAAGTTTAAAAAAATGGCGGGGAGCTGTCTGTCTTAATGTTTTGTTCAATTATGCTGCGGCCACTGTTTATACCACTCTTAATTTATTCAGCATTCAAAAGAAACTACAGTCAATGTGGTTTCTACCGCAAAGGCTTTTTTATTTCTTCGCCTCTTAATTGTTGAGCTTCGTAGAAAAGAGGTCCATTCATTCTTTTTTAAAAACCGCTGATGTTCCTTGATGTCGAGAGACTTTTCAAATTGTTCACTCTCTTTTTGAGGTCAAAAGATGTTTACGCCGTTTCTCACAGTCTTGTTTTAAAAGGTGTGAAAAAGTCGTTATATCATGAAGACGATGTCATGAATAAAGTGAAAAAATAAATTATCTTGTTTTACTTAGCGGCACGATTCTTCCTACAAGGAATATTAAAGTGCAATTTGTCATTTTTTAAAATAAATTCTCTTTTTTTCTCCCTGTTAACTTAAAATTTAAGAAATAACCCACGGTGCAACTTTCGGGGCAAAGACCTTCAGGACCGTTCGAACTTGTATAATTAAGTTGGAAGGTGTCTGAGATTGCGAGGAAGTGAGAAAGAGATATTTCCTCATAACGATGAAATCGATTAAGGGAGCACGAGGGGATTCGGATGGTTGCCTTCCCTCAAGCCAAAAACACCTGCTATTTTGAAACCTCTTTATTTGCCATATTTTTCACGAACACATTCACGTTTGAGTAAGCATGATGAAAAAATTTTAGTTCATTTTATTCAATTTTTTTCTTACACTTTTTTTTTCCGGAAGAACGGAGATAAAGAATCAGAATTCGCTGAGCCGTGACAGAAATAGCAGATTGATTCCAGAGTATACTTATACAGTTTTTCTACCCGTTTAGAAGAAAACTAGTCGAAGTTACGGTTCTTGGTTAATATGAAAACAAAAAAAATTGTTTTGAAATTCCGCCGCGTTCTGTGACCTGAGACTATCGTTTGGTTTCAAATGTGTCACAGGAGTCTTAACTTCCTGAAAGACGAGTTGTTGTATTACCCTCCATGACCTGTTTTTGGGGTCATGCAGACCCCAAAATTGTTTTGAAATCCGCCGCGTTCTTGGATCTGAGACTGTCGTTGGGTTTCAAATGTGTCACAGTGGCCTCTTTTTAACTTCCTAAAAGACTGGTTGTTGTATTACCCTCCATGAGCTGTTTTTGGGGTCATCCAGACCCCAAAATTGTTTTGAAATTCCGCCGCGTTCTGTGACTTGAGACTATCGTTGGTTTTCAAATGTGTCACAGGGGCCTCTTTTTAACTTCCTGAAAGACTAGTTGTTGTATTACCCTCCATGAGCTGTTTTCGGGGTCATCCAGACCCCAAAATTGTTTTGAACTTCCGCCGCGTTCTTGGACTTGAGAGTGTCGTTGGGTTTCAAATGTGTCACAGGAGCCTCTTTTTAACTTCCTAAAAGACTGGTTGTTGTATTACCCTCCATGAGCTGTTTTTGGGGTCATCCAGACCCCAAAATTGTTTTGAAATTCCGCCGCGTTCTGTTACCTCAGACTATCGTTGGGTTTCAAATGTGTCACAGGGGCCTCTTTTTAACTTCCTAAAAGACTATTTGTTGTATTACCCTCCATGAGCTGTTTTTGGGGTCATCCAGACCCCATACAATTGATTAGTGATCTTCACCGGCTGTCCGTTCTTTACTGTCTTCCTCACACGTTCTTTCTCATTTACAGAATGTTCCTTTTGCAGGTCTCTTAAAAATATCAAAAGAGTTTTTTGAAATTCGCGAAAATGGTAGACCTGTCTGTATTTTTGTTTAATGCGCTACGGTCGTTCGGTTCAATCTTCACCAAATTTTCGGAGTATTGAGGTACAGAGGATTTCGAAATTAGGGACAAATTTTGGCTGCTTTCGCCCATTCCGTGTGCCCTAGCTGAGAAAAGACAATTAAAATGATGCATTTTTTTGGCAGAAATTGCCCCTACTTAGTGGGAAAATCCTCCAGGGCTAGCTGGTCTATTGGTTTAAGTTTCGAATAAATGTGTCACAGGAGCCTCTTTTTATGTAGCCCATTATTTTGTATACAGGAAATAGGAAACGTACAATCAAGATATCCGACATTCCTCAATTCCCAACCACATTTTATATCAAACTCGATTTATTTTCATCTTCCTAACTTCTCTTTTAATTCAAACCATTGTTCTTAATGGGTTATGTCATGAGATAAACTTGCCAATTGAAGTCCTTTGGTCAGTGTTGCCAAAGAGTCATTGAAGGCTCCATTGTCTAGGAAACAGCCTGGTTTTTCTTGTATTACATAAAAGCATTCCGATTTAAATTCTTCCTTTTTATATATGTAGTTCCCACGTTGGATAGGGCTAAAAAAAAGGACAAAAAAAAGGGTTCTCGGGGCCCTTGTGCCTGGATTTTTTCGGTTTAGATTGAACCCCTGGGAAAAAAACGGATTTTGTTATTTGGAGGTCAATGGGTAAATTATGTTTCTAGTTCGTCTTTTTGCGTGTTTCATTCCATTTGCAATGTAAACAACCTAATAATTAGAGAAGTTCATTGCCTTCAGTAACCGTTGCTTTTGATTTTGGTCTTTTTTTTCAAGCTTTCATTGTGGATTGTAACAATTACAGTAGCAAGTGCATTTTCTGTTTGCGACCCATCAGGCATCAACCCTTGTCACGTTCGGGGAACGTGCCTGTTGTTCCTTTCAACGTTCCGTCTCGTCGAAAATCGGGGTGGCTGCCCTTTTTTAAAATGTCTACAAATATCCATCAGTTTAATCCAAGGTTAAACCGTTTCGAAATCTGTGAATCACGTTTTGTCAGAACGTCTCGGCGAACCTGTTCTATCTCAAAATAAAAACAAGTTGATCTTTTGTTGAAATGACGTTAATTCTTCGATTAAATTGCTTTCTTTTTGCCGAATTCTTTAAAACAAAATTCAACCTTCTATTGTTCCTTGAGGCATCTCGGACGTTCTTAAAACGTGCCAATAGAATTGCCTCGGGAATAAAGTTCCTCGTTTTCTATGGGCTATTAAATGCACCTTGAGGTCAGAAGGAATGCTATAAAAACGGATGTATACCATAGTCTATCAGCGCTTGAATCCAGTTAAATTTATGAACTACTTTATGTTTAAAAGCCGCTTATGATTCTTTTGTAATTTTTGGGAGGAGTAGCCAAAGGCTCATTTTGTTTTCTGGAATATTTTCACGTTCTTTTACCCTAGAAAATTCCTTTTTATCGGATTTTGGGTTTTCCAGGCTCTTTTGCCCAAGAAACTTCCAATTTATTGGGGTTTTTCGCCGTTTTTCGTGATTTTTTCGCTTTGGATTTATGTTACCAAATTTGTCGGGCAATTCGTAGCTTTTTTTGGCCCAAATTCTGTCTTTTTCAAAAATTTTTCGGTGTTCTCCTAATTTTTTGTTCTAGAATATCTCCTTCCTTGTGGTTTTAATTGTTTTCCTCGCTCTTTAGACCAAAAAGCTACAAATTTTATCGGGGTTTTTGGATGTTTTTCTGTCTCTTTTGTCCAAAAACTTTCATTTTATAGAATTTTCCGGTGTTTTCCTTGCTCTTTTGCCCAAGAATCTTCCATTTTATCCGTTTTTCCTGATTTTTTTCGCTTTGGATTTATGTTACCAATTTTTTTGGGCAATTGTCGCTTTTTCGACTCAAAATCTGTCATTTTACTCAATTTTTTGGATGGTCTCCTCGTTTTTTGATCGAGAAACTCCGTTTTCT
Organism: Orius insidiosus; assembly: GCA_014119065.1. Lineage (NCBI taxonomy): Eukaryota > Metazoa > Arthropoda > Insecta > Hemiptera > Anthocoridae > Orius > Orius insidiosus. The sequence continues at coordinate 71,537 of JACGAQ010000546.1, read as the reverse complement.
CTTAGTTTTTAATCGTTTTCCTTGCTCTTTAGACCAAAAAACTCTATATTTTCGGATTTTCCGGTGTTTTTCTTGCGCTTTTGGCCAAAAAAACTTTCATATTATTGAATGTTTTGTCGTTTTACTTAACGTTTTTACTTATGGCTCCTCGTTTTTTGACCGAGAAACTCTGTTTTCTCTTAGTTTTCAATCGTTTCCTTGCTCTTTAGACCAAAAAACTCCATATTTTATCGGTTTTTTGATGTTTTTCTGTCTCTTTTGCCCAAAAACTTTCATTTTATCGGATTTTCCGGTGTTTTCCTTGCGCTTTTGTCCAAGAAACTTTCATATTATTGAATGTTTTGCCGTTTTATTTAACGTTTTTATTTATGGCTCCTTATGGCCCCTCGTTTTTTGACCGAGAAACTCTTTTTTCTCTTAGTTTTCAATCGTTTTCCTTGCTCTTTAGACCAAAAAACTCCTTATTTTATCGGTTTTTGGATGTTTTTCTGTCTCTTTTGCCCAAACACTTTCATTTTATCGGATAAAAACCTTCATATTATAGATGTTTTGCCATTTTACTTAACGTTTTTACTTATGGCTCCTTATGGCTCCTCGCTTTTTGACCGAGAAACTCTGTTTTCTCTTAGTTTTCAATCGTTTTCCTTGCTCATTAGACCAAAAAACTCTATATTTTATCGGTTTTTGGATGTTTTTCTGTCTCTTTTTCCCAACAACTTTCATTTTATCGGATTTTCCGGTGTTTTCCTGGCGCTTTTGGCCAAAAAACTCATATTATTGAATGTTTGGCCGTTTTACTTTACGTTCTTACTTATGGCTCCTTGAGAAATCTAATGAAGTCGCGCGTTTTCTATTATATGCACCTCGTGGTCAGCAGGAATGCTATAAAAACAGATGTATATCGTAGTCTATCTGTATGTCCAGTTAAATTTATGTTCTATTTTATGTTTAAAAGGCTCATTTGGTTCTTTCGGATGGGGAATAACTTTCGGGAGGGGACAAAAGCCAATCTGAGGTGCGGTCCGATAAGTGCCCGAGTACGCTCTCGAATACTAATGAAAAAGACGATAAAAAAACCGGATCGTTATCCTCGTTCTTCCGACTTTAAAAACGTAGGTACCGTTCTCGTATCTAGTCGGGTAGCTTTCTGAGAAACTTTACGATTCGAACACATTTCGACGTTTCCAAGTCGGATTTTTCGTGGCGGTTTCCAGATGGTCAGATTTTACGCTTTGTGTTTGTTACGGTCAGCTGGTTCGGGCTCAAAGGGGTCATTTTTTTAAAAAATCTTCCGGTCAATGCTTAAAATGTTTGAATCCATGAACTCATATAAACTGATTCATAAACTGCAATATAACGGAGCGATAATTGAACTTACCGTATTACAGTTAGAATTTTTTACTTTTTCATTCCTTCTGGCGGCATTTTCAAGTATCATTTTTACAAATTGCTGACACAATAACTTTTAAGTTTTTCCGTTGCTACGGATAAATAAACTTTCACAAACGGAAGGAAACCATATCTTTGGAGTTATAACATCGAAAGGTTTCATCCTTGACATAAATCGCGATAGATAAATTGCATTTTAGTCTAGAAAAGTATTTTAGGCCATTTTTATTCGACCAAGCCCTTATAACGGTAGAATCAATTTGCTAAATGCTTCCTGAAGAAAGTCGTGAAGATTATACATGAAACCTGTTTAAGAAAAAAAAGGGTCAAATTCAAAATTATTTGAAATCGTCTGCAACTTAAGAGTTAATCAAATGTTTTTCAATATATCGGCCTAGAGGATGTTTTTTTCGGGCTCTATTTTGGCCTGAAGTTATTGTGATGTGTTTTCCAAACCCCGGAGGGTCAAATCGAATATTGATCTTTACTGATCTCAACTTTGTCTGTGGTTCCGGCCGGCCGTTACGAGAGGGACCTCCCCATAAATAAAGCTAGATTAAAGCGCGAAAAGGTGACCTAACATTAGCTCAATGATTGTCTGTGCTATAATCTGGACAGCATTGTGCTGTAATAAATCCAATTATAGCGCAATCGGTGACCAGGGTATACCTCGATGATCGGGCCTTTTTCTGTGCTATAATCTGGACTTATTGTGCTGTAATAAAGCCAGATTATAGCGCGAAAATGTGACCAGATTATAGCTCAATCGTTGACCAGACTATAGCTCACACCACACTATAGAACACTAAAAATTTTGAGTTGGCCTTTCTCTGTGCTATAATCTGGACAGCATTGTGCTGTAATAAATCCAGATTATTGCGCAAAAATCTGACCAGCTTATAGCACAATCGGTGACCAGACTATAGCTCCATGATTGGGCATTTTTCTGTGCTATAATCTGGACTTATTGTGCTGTAATAAAGCCAGATTATAGCGCGAAAATGTGACCAGATTATAGCGCAATCGTTGACCAGACTATAGCTCCATGATCGGGCCTTTCTCTGTGCTATAATCTGGACAGTATTGTGCTGTAATAAATCCAGATTATTGCGCAAAAATCTGACCAGCTTATAGCACAATCGGTGACCAGACTATAGAGAGTTTCAGGGAATCGTAATTCCGAGTCCCGACTCCGACTCGCTCAAGGTCATACGACTCGAGCCGCCAGTCGGAATCGTAATACAACCCGATTCGGCTGGGTCGTATACCGGAACGACTCAAATCCCGACTCCGAGTAAACGTAAGGTTATATTTTACGAAGGTTATTTCGTTATCTCGTTTAGTATCGGGTTCATGTTTTTTGTTGTTTTTACGATTTCAAATACAATCTTGATTATTTTCGGGTGGTTTTTTTTGTTGTTTTCACGATTTCAAATCCAATATCGTTTAGTTTCGGTTTGTTTTTACAATTTCAAATCCAACGAGGAGCCCTGGGAGTTTTTTTTAACAGCATTGGCTTAAGTCGGAGAAATAAAGGTTCGGTTCATGAATTTGCTCTAGTGAGAATATTGTGAACTATTTGAGTCGGAACTGAGTCGGAACGACTTCCTGAAACTCTGTTTTATAGCCTCTACGAGAAGACCTTTCCCGTTTGGTGAGTCGGAGTCGGGACTCGGAATTACGATTCCCTGAAACTCTCTTATAGCTCCATGATTGGGCCTTTTTCTGTGCTATAATCTGGACAGCATTGTGCTGTAATAAATCCAGATTATAGCGCGAAAAGGTGACCAGATTATAGACAATCGGTGATCAGACTATAGCTCAATGATCGGTCTTTTTCTATGCTATAGTCTGGACTTATTGTGCTGTAATAAAGCCAGATTATAGCGCGAAAATGTGTCCAGATTATAGAACAATCGGTGACCAGACTATAGCTGCATGATCGGGCTTTTGTCTATGCTATAATCTGGACAGTATTGTACTGTAATAAAGCCAGATTATAGCGCAAAAAGGTGATCAGATTATAGCGCGAAAAGGTGACCAGATTATAGCGCAATCGCTGATCAGACTAGCAGACTATAGCTCAATGAACGGGCCTTTGTCTGTGCTATAATCTGGCCAGTATTGTGCTGTAATAAAGCCAGATTATAGCGCGAAGAGCTGACCAGATTATAGCACAATCGGTGACCAGGCTATTCCTCAATTATTGGGCCCTTGTTTGTGCTACAACCTGGAAAGTATTGTGCTGTAATGAAGCCAGATTATATCGCGAAAAGCTGACCAGATTATAGCGCGAAAAGATGACCAGATTATAGCGCGAAAAGGTGACCAGATTATAGCGCGAAAAGGTGACCAAACTTTAGCTCAATGATCGGGCCTTTGTCTGTCCTTTAATCTGGACAGTATTGTGCTGTAATAAAGCCAGATTATAGCGCGAAAAGGTGTCTAGATTATAGCGCGAAAAGGTGACCAAACTTAAGCTCATTGATCGGGCCTTTGTCTGTGCTATAATCTGGACAGTATTCTGGTGTAATAAAGCCAGAATATAGCCCGAAAAGGTGACCATATTACAGCACAACCAGACTATACCTTAATGATCGGACTACTTGAATACTTGAATATAGGATACTTCCCCTCCTTAATACTTACCCCTCCTATTGTTCCTTCTCCGTCTGGGCCAGCTCCAGACTAGCGTAAATGGGTAATCTGATTTGCCGTTTTTACACAAAAATCTGCACGTATTTCGATAACTTTCTTCCAAGTTTCCAGAGAGATTTAAAAAAACATTCCTTTTGTAAACATTTCTTCTTTGCGTGACCATCGAAAACAGTAGGAAAGCGCTATCTCGAAAATTAACTTAAAAGTCGAAGAGAATCATTAGAAAGAACGTTTACGTCAAGATAAACGTTCATCAATCATGCTTTTAGTGAACCACTAATTTTCTCACGCTCAGCCTCCTTAATATCTTAAGTAGTCCTTAATCTATGATTTGTTTTTTCATAATGTGAACTGTGTCCCTTGGGTTTTATAGCAGTAAAACGGGAGGCTTACGATTCCGTCCCGGACCCTCATTAAAACGTTCACCGGCTTAGCAGAAACATAGGATTCCGTCCCGCTACCTCCCTTACCGGCTTAGCAGAAACATAGGATTCCGTCCCGCTACCTCCCTTACCCGCTTTTAAGAAAGTCATGATTCCGTCCCGCACAGAAAATGGTAAAGGGCGTTCAGGGCAAGACTCCGCCAAGGGGGCTTTAGGACCAATTTTTAAGGTGTTTTCGTCATTAAATAACATGGATAAATAGCAAAAACTTTTATATAATTTATTATTATAATATAATACAATATATAATTTAAAATTATAAGCCATTATAAGCATACAAGCTGAATACAGTTGCAATGAATTCGGCTCTTGTATTTTTATTTGAAGTTTTGGATATTGTTCATAGGTTTTTCAGCTTTCAACTCTTCAAATGTTAGTGTAACGTCGCAAGGCGGGAGGAATATAAGCCCAAAAAACTTCTTCAGCCAAAAAACTTCTTAAGGTGGACAAAGGTCCCTGGGACGGAATCTTGACTTCTACTCGAGCGGGTCCCCCAATCGACGGGACGGAATCTTGACAAACCATTAAGCCGCTCTAATTGCAAACGGATTATTGCCTCGGATTTAATGGAGGGGCGGGACGGAGTCGTATGTCTCCCCAGTAAAACATATTTTAAATTAAAGGTAGAGAAAGTAACCCTTTAATAGAAATCGATTTTGTGAAAATTAAAGGTTTGAGGTTTAAAACGAAAGTTTTGAATTTACTTGACACTAACCGTGTGTTTTGCATACCGGACGTGGTTACTAACTTTTAACATCTTGGCCAAACCGAGAATATGTTTTTTTATTTAAAAAAATATTGTCAGCGACTTTATAAGGAAAGAATTCAGAGAAAGTCTTTAATTAAATATTGGTGGTAGTTGTTATTATAATAATGTTATTTTTTCCCAAGGTTTTTTCGCATCACTTTTCGCTTTCGATCTTTGCAAAGTCCAGAATAGAAAACGGTTTTTTTTTTGGAAAAAATTTTTTGTGCTCTGTTATTAATCCTTTTGAACGATTACGTGATTAAAAGGAGGATGATAGAAGAAAAAGAAGACGGAGAAATAACGGCAGATCTAGTTTCTTGCGGCGGTGAAGACGTGGCTCCCGTTGAGATAAAAATAGGCTGTGATCCCTTCCTTTTATTTATCCAATTGTCTCTCCGGAATAATAACGGAGTCCATATTTTATAGTTAAACCATGAAATTTCTTTCCAAACGGCTTCTTTAGACCTGTGAAAATTAGAATTTACATAAGAAAGGGAGTTAAAAATGAAGGGTCACAATCTACATATTTTACTTCTGTTGACGTCTTAATATTCTTGAGTTATACTTATAACATTTTTTCCCAATCAGTGGCGGTCTGGTTTCCAGATGTGCTGGGAGAGTCCAAAAAAACTTTTCTTGAACAGAAGAGCGCGGGAATTTCTCGCAAAAAAACGTTGAAATTTGAAAGACTGTTAAACTCCCTTTTCGCCAGATTTTTGACCGTTTTTTTTTCCGCCTTTTTCAAATTTTTGAGGCGTTTTTCTTGCTATTTTGGCCAATAATCAAAACGGCCAAAATTATAGCGCTATAATCTGGATTTATTACCGCACAATACTGTCCAGATTATAGCACAGACAAAGGCCTGATCATTGAGCTATAGTCTGGTCACCGATTGCGCTATAATCTGGTCACCTTTTCTCGCTATAATCTGGCTTTATTACAGCACAATACTGTCCAGATTATAGCACAGACAAAGGCCAACTCAAAATTTTTGGTGTTCTTTCAACCTTTTAGAACTATGGGTGTCCTAGCTCTTTTGGACAATAAACTTTCCTTTCATCTGATTTTTGACTGTTTCCCTCGCCTTTTTCCCGTGTCTACCGAATTTTCAAGCTCTTTAGACCTAAAATATCTATTTTTTAATGGATTTTAGGGCCTTTTCGACCAAGAAACTCCCTTTTTCGCATACTCGTAAATTGGTTTTCTCGCTCTTATGACCAAAAATACCAATTTTAACGGAACATTTCTTCCGACCAAAAAACTGTTTTCCTGGTTTTCTATGGAAAAGAAAAACGCCCAAAAATGTGGATCTCCAAGTTTCCATTTCGAAACATAAAATAAAACAGACTTTTACCTAATTTTTTAAAATATCGCAATATAGAATGTGAGTACCGCAAAAAATTAAGAAATAAACGTTTTTCAAGAGTTACCTAAAAAACACTTTGAAAAAAATTCATTAAAATTGAATTACGGTAACCGCAAATATGGGGTTTTCTGCGTACATGGAAATTTCTCAATAGATCGAGTGAATGCATCTGAAAAATTCGAAATAATTTAGGTTTTTCCTGTTTCTCTTTTCTATAAAAAATGAAACTTGTCGTGTTTTCACTTATAAAAATGTGGGCAAAACCTGTAATAATAAGGAAATAAGAAGAGGCCTAAACTTTCGTTTTCTAGAACCCGTTAAAAACTACCCTTTTGGTTTTTAGGTGACTTTCAAATATTAGATTATCATAAAAAAATGAAGAATTCCTTAATTTTTTTGGTCACTTGTGTCCTTGAGGGTCCAGCCAGCCTACCCGCCAGATTTTTGGCAAAAAGAGCGTGGAGATTGCGCAAAAATTTGATCCAAGGCGAAAAAGTCGAAGAAAACAACCAAAAATCCAATGAAATGAAAAATTCTTGGCCAAAAGAGCGGTGAAATCGCCAAAAAATTTGATTTTTATTCAAAATTCGGTGGTTTTTTTTTCTTATTTTATGCCTTTCTCCCAACTAACTCCTTGTTTTGGTTCAAATCTTGACCGCCTGATAAAAAAAAACTTTCCAAATAAAGGAAAACTAAAACCACAACTGAAGATTCCTTTTTTTCGGAGATAATCAGGAAGTAGAAAATCTAACCATGTAGTCCATTTAGGGAAACGTGTTAGGAAACGAATTCAATTTCTAAACAAAGATGTTTAAAACTGTTTACATCACTAAACTCTTTATCTAAACGTCCAGAGTTTTTTGACACTTGAGATCTCAACAATATCCCTGATTACGCAACAGTGCATTTGAATTTTCCCATCATAAAATGTTTTATTTTAAAAAGAACCTAATCTAATTGCTACTGAGGAGTGGCCAAACCCGTTTTTTTTATTTTGTGTGTAATTTTAACATTTTTTTTCCGTCTGCTGTCCCTAGCGTTCTCAAGGTTGAATCAATCGAAACGTTTTGAATTCTTCTAATATAAAAGGCCTTTTTAATGACAAAAAAGGGAGCACTTCCTGCACGGATGTTAATAATGAATCATTGTTGAAAGATAAAAACAATAACACTCCCTTATTTTTGGCTAGGGAAAACTCTGACTTAAAAAAAAAAATTCCCATATTTTGGTTGGGTTTTCGAGGATTTTCAGGAGTTTTTCTCGTTTTTTTGGGGAGAGAAACCCCATTTTACAGTATTTTTAGGATGTCTCCTCTGTTTTTGACCAAAAAATCCGATTTCCAGGAGTTTTTTTCGGTTTTTTGACAGAGAACCCCCATTTTTACAGTACGCTTAGGATGTTTTCTCTGCTAATGACCAAGAAATCCGATTTCCAGGAGTTTTTTTTTTACTGAGAACCCACATTTTTACAGTACTTTTAGGATGTTTTTTCTCAGGTGTTTTTCTCAATTTTTTTGGTAGAGAAACCCCATTTTTACAGTACTTTTATGATTTTTCCTCTGTTTTTGACCAAGAAATCCAATTTCCAGGAGTTTTTCTCAATTTTTTGGTAGAGAAACCCCATTTTTACAGTACTTTTAGGATGTTTCCTCGGTTTTTGACCAAGAATCCGATTTCCAGGAGTTTTTCTCAATTTTTTTGGTAGAGAAACCCCATTTTTACAGTACTTTTAGGATGTTTCCTCGGTTTTTGACCAAGAAATCCGATTTCCAGGAGTTTTTCTCAATTTTTTTGGTAGAGAAACCCCATTTTTACAGTATTTTTTTGATGTCCTCTGTTTTGACCAAGAAATCCGATTTTCAGGCGTTTTTTTCCGGTTTTTTGACTGAGAACCCCCATTTTTACAGTACTTTTAGGATGCCTCCTCTGTTTTTGACCAAGAAATCCGATTTTCAGGAGTTTTTTCGGTTTTTTTGACAGAGAAGCCCCATTTTTACAGTACTTTTAGGATGTTTCCTAGGTTGTTGACCAAGAAATCCATAGTTAACTTCCTCAAGAATTTTTAACAGAGAAACCCTATTTTTACAGTATTGTTAGGATGTTTCCTCTTTTTTTGACCAGGAAATACGATTTTTACATGACTTTTAGAAGTTTTTATTCTTTTTTCTTCTTGCTCACCCGTTTTTTTACTTTGGTTTCTTTTTAACTTAAAGCGGACACTCCTTGGACGTAAAAAAACGAGATATTTACCAAATTTTTACATTTTTAGAGGAGACTGAGACCTTTACCTAGTTCTCAACGTTTTGTGAAGCAATTTCGCCTAAAATATTTTGAGAATTGAATATTTTCAAGGTTGAGAAAGTGTTTTTTTGACGTGATATGATTTCTGAAACTGAAAATGTGAAACTGGGTATCGAGGGCAGGAAGTGTTCACTACTTACGTGTGAAATTTCATAATCATATCCTCCTTCATGCGAGCAATGATAAGAAGTTTTTCCCGTTCAAAAATCTTGAGGCTGATGGTCAACCATCGTAAAAATTGATTGACCTTAGGTACATCTTACATGCTTTCTCCTCTCTCTCCTTAGGCTGTTCAAATATTTACTTTCATTTCCTTTTTCAACCCTTGCGATCTGATTCAATATTTTCTCTCTCTTTGTCATAGAAAAAAAAAGTCATCGTTGAACTTGATTTGACATTTAAAAACTTTCCGTTTTCAAAAATAGGACATCGCCTCAAAAGCTTTATGTGCATAACCGCCCCTTTTCAGAAAAAAAAAATTCCATAGAATCAACACGAAATTTGCCACTTTCTAATGAATAAGGTACAACATCGGAAAGCACGAGTGGAAACGATATCGATGAAAGTGACAAATTGGCCATAAATAGTGAAATAAACGTCGTGTTATTGGAAGGAAAAAAAATTCAAGTGCTTTTTGATAAAAACCGTTATTAACGAATTGAAAGATTTCACGGATCCTTTCTTAGAGGAGGTCCTTTCCCGCCAAGCTATTTTAAAAATACTCTTCTTTCCTTATGAAAATATTGACCATCTGCGCCCACCCAACTTATGGTTAAATAAATCATTACTTTTTCGCAAGTTTTTCTCGATTTTTCAGCTTGTAAACCTAATTTTCCTACTTTTTTGCTCATTTTCCTTGGGTTTTTAGCCTGAAAGATTCTATTTTAATATAATTTTGCTAGTTTTTTTTTCTCGATCGGCCAGGAAAACGCAATTTAAATACATTTTTGCTGGTTTTTTTTTTCTCGATCGGCCAGGAAAACGCAATTTAAATACATTTTTGCTGGTTTTTTTTCTCGATCGGCCAGGAAAACGCAATTTAAATACATTTTTGCTGGTTTTTTTTTCTCGAACGGCCAGGAAAACGCAATTTAAATACATTTTTGCTGGGTTTTTTTCTCGATCGGCCAGGAAAACGCAATTAAAATATTTTATCGCTCGTTTTCTTCGTTTTTTCAGCTTGGAAACCCCAATTTTACCGCGTTTTTCTCGGTTTTTTGACTTGGAAACCCAATGCGATTTTAGCTCGTTTTCCTCCATCTTTTGGCCTAAAGAAGCCCTTTTTATCCGATTATCTACTCCGTTTTTCGCCTAAAAAACACCTTTTCTACTGGATTTCGCAGTTTAAACGCCTACATTCCGGATTTTTTAGCCTTTTTTTCGGTTTATGGGCCACGAAAACGCCTGTTTTATACAATTTTTGAGCCTTTTTCTTCGTCCTAAAAACCATTTTTTTTTTCTGTTTTCGAGCCTTTTTTCTCGATCTTTGGGCTAAGACTATTTTTATCCGATTTTAATGAGTTTTCGAGGTTTTTTTGGCCGAACTCCCTTTTCTTGGGCGTTTTCTTCGATTTTTGTTGACACTTTATTAGTTAGTGTATTAAAATTATTTAGTAATGAACGGTAAAGTCGTGGGAAAACTTAGTAAAAAGAAGAGAAAGGAGAAAAAAAAAAAGATGGTCCTCTTGAAAAAGAGAGAAACCGTGGGTATGACCCAAACTGTCATTTTTCTGCTCATTTTTATTCACAAAAAGCTTCCGTTTCTTCTTGTTTAATTGATTGAGACGGTACTTTTGTGTAAACCCTGTTCATCTGTGACTCCTTCCTCCGATAATCAGGACGATCTCATTTTTTTCTCTTTTGTTTTTGTTACCAGGTGAACGGTAGAGACGAAGGCGATGGATCCGCCGATGAAGAAGACGAACCTTCGACCGTCTGCAACGTACGTTTCGTCGGCGACAACGTTCTCATCAACGGGAAATCCAATTTGAGAAAAGAGCCAAAAGAAAATAAGGTTTGTTTTCTCATTTTTTATTACGTTCAAGGACACGTTTATTAAACACTCCATTTTTTTTGCTTCGTCATATTTTAAGAGGTTTATTAATATTTTTATAAATATTATGATTCATCAGAGTTGCTCATAAATCACTCAATTTCGAAGTCTGTGGCCATATTGACTGGTAAATAGTCACACCTATGTGTCAAAAAACGGTTTTTATAACTTCTTCTCAAATATCTCAAAAACTATGAGGTTTATCGCAAACAATACTAAGCACAAAAATAATTTTCATTCAATTTCAAACAAAAAGTATTTATGACATAACCTTGATTAAGTGAACGGTTTTGAAGTTACGAACCGTAAAAAAAGGCGTATTGCCAAATTTCTTGATTTTCATACTAAAACTGGATTTTAGACAATATCTTCTAAACTATTTGACCTAAGAAACAAATGTATAAGACATTCTATATAGAAAATTGCATAAAGATTAATTTTGATCTTAGTCTTTATCTCGCTAGGGCCAGTAGTTTTCGAGTCATTTCGTCTTTTATATATCAACTTTAGTTCTGGCTAATGCCTTTGGCAAGGCCATTTAATAAAAAAAAAAAGTTATCAACTTTTCGACGGTTCATAACTCCGAAACCGTTCACTTAAGAAATATTATGTGCTAAGTATTTTTTGTAGTAAATTTAACGTAGATTAGTTTTGTACTTAACATTTTTTGCGCTAAACCTCATAGTTTTTGAGATATTTTATAAAAAACGACGTCTTTTTGTTTTTAAATTTTTAAACAAAAGTTAATCCGATTTTGATCGAAGGGCAATGATCCTCCATCTAAGATCTAAAAAAAGTCCTATTGTGATTCAATTAGTTATACTCAGGCATTCAAGCATCTTTTGTCACCGAAAAATCCTTTCTCCTTGTACATAATTGTCCCACTAGTTACCTATTGTAACATTTATAGTCTTTCTTGATGGAATTTTAAGATGAACAATACTTTTGTTTTTTTCGCCAAGGCTTATAAAAAAAGTCTTTTGTCTTAAGGCATAGTTTAACCCATTAGAAAAACTAATTTTTCATTTTGTTTGAAAACTGGGGTTCTTAAGTCACGATTGTTAACCTTCATTGAAAGTGAAATCATTTTTGCCTTAAAAACACGACGTTTCTTTTTTTCCTTCGAGAAACAAAGAAAATGCGGTTTTAAAAAAAGGCGAAGACCTTGTGCAAATCCAATAAATATACAGTTTGAAGAATGTTAGCAAGGTCGCGAAATCCAGTTAGATAGCTGGAACGAACCCAATACCGTTAGTTGAAGAATCCACCTGTTCTACCGCGTTTTTCATTTTAGATTAGGAAATTTGTCTCCCACGTTTTACTACTTGACGGGGAAGAATTATAAGAGAAATTTTTATGGCAATGATTCTTTTGACCCCGATTTTGTTAAAATCTGAAGGGTGAAGGTGAAAACATTGGTCGTCTATTGTTTTTCTGATGACGTCTCTTCCTGTGGACACAATTATTGTCCTTCCAACTAGACAAAATTTCCCCTGATATTTATCAAATAAACGACTTGTTTCATAATAAAGGCATTTCATTGTGGCGAATCGACATTTTTCATGAATAAAAGTGTAAAATTAACTTTCTCAAAAAGATGTGGATTCTTTGGGCAGTTTTTGGGGTCTTCCGTTGAGAAAAGTGATTAGTTTTACTGATCATGGCCGTCTGTGCGCACTTTTTCCGTCCACTTTTATAAGTTTTGCTCGTTTTCTTAGTGTTTTTTTGGGCTGGAAACCCCAATTTTCCTACAATTTTCCCCGTTTTTCTTAATGTTTTAGCCAATAGAAGAAGTGCCAGTTTGAGTAGCATCCTTTCCACTACAAATTTCGAGATTTTTTTCAATTTGGCGAATTATTCGCCAAAATCGCTCTTTTTATTGATTTTTGAGTTTTTTTTCTGACCTTCTGGTCAAAAAATACCAATTTTAATAGGATGTCGGGTGTTCTTCACGCCATTTTAGCATCTTTACTATGGGTCACAATTTTTCTTCTTTTTTCCATGGATAAAAGTGTAAAATTAACTTTCTCTAAAAGAAGTGGATTCTTTGTGAAGTTTTTGGGGTCTTCCGTTGAGGAAAGTGATTCGTTTTACTGATCATTACGTCTGTGGTGCCGGCCGTCCGTTCCCACATTTTTTCCGGTAACTTTTCATAAGTTTTGCTCGTTTTTCTAGTATTTTTATGGCATGGAAACCCTAATGATCCCCTTTTTTCTCGATGGTTTAGCCAATAGAAGAAAAGCCAGTTTGACATCCTTTCCTCTAAAATTTCAAGATTTTTTTTTAATTCGCAAAAATTGCTCTTTTATTGGATTTTTAGTTTTTTTTTTCTTTCTAATCTTCTGGTCAAAAAACACCAATTTTAATTGGATTTTGGGTGTTTTCCACGGAGTTTTAGCACCTTAATTATTGGTCACAATTTTTCTTCTTTTTTTCCATGAATAAAAGTATAAAATTAACTTTCTCAAAAAGAAGTGGATTCTTTGTGCAGTTTTTGGGGTCTTCTGTTGAAGAAAGTTATTAGTTTTACTGATCCTTACGTTGTCTGTGGTGCCGGCCGTCCGTGCTTTTTTTTCCGGCAACTTTTCCAAAGTTTTGCTCGTTTTTCCAGTGTTTTTTGGTCAGGAAACCCCAATTTTCCTACAGTTTTTCCCGTTTTCCTCGATGTTTTAGCCAATAGAAGAAGAGCCAGTTTGAAAACATCCTTTCCACTAAAACTTTCAAGATTTTTTTTAATTAGCAAATATCGCTTTTTTTATTGGATTTTTGAGTATTTTTTCTGACCTTCTGGTCCAAAAACACCAATTTTGTTGGGTGTTTTCCTCGGTATTTTAGCACCTTTACTCTGGGTCACAATTTTTCTTCTTTTTTCCATGAAAAGTGTAAAATTAACTTTCTCTAAAAGAAGTGGATTCTTCGTGAAGTTTTTGGGGTCTTCCGTTGAGGAAAATGATCAGTTTTACTGATCATTATGGTGTCTATGGTGCCGGCCGTCAGTGCTCTTTTTTTTTTTTTTTTTTTTTTTTTTTTTTTTTTTTTTTTTTTTTTTTTTTTTTTTCAGGCAACTTTTCCAAAGTTTTGCTCGTTTTCCTAGTGTTTTTTTCCCTGGTTTTTTGCCTGGATACCTCAATTTTTCTACATTTTTCTACAGTTTTTCCCGTTTTTCTCGATGTTTTTGCCAGTAGAAGAAGAGCCAGTTTGAAAAACATCCTTTCCACTAAAAATTTCGAGATTGTTTTTAATTCGCTCTTTTTATTGATTTTTTTTCTGACCTTCTGGTCAAAAAACACCAAATTTTAGTAGGATGTTGGGTGTTTTCCACGATATTTTGGCACCTTTACTATGGGTCACAATTTTTCTTCTTTTTTCTCATGAATGTTTAAAATTATCTTTCTCTAAAATAAGTTGGTGGATTACAGTTTTTGTTAAGGGAAGTGATTAATTTTTATTGATCATTAGGTTGTCTGTGGTGCCGGCCGTCCGTCCCCAGTTTTTTTAGCAACTTTTCCAAAGTTTTGCTCGTTTCTTAGTGTTACAGTTTTCCCAGCTTTTCTCGATGTTTTAGCCAAGAGATGAAGAGCCAGTTTGAAAAACCTCTTTTTCACTGAAAATTTTGAGAATAATTTTTTTTTAATTTGCAAAAATGTTGGATTTCCCTTTTTTTTTAATGACCTTAGATTTTATTAACATCACTCATATTTGTTTCCATTATTAGAAGAAGGTGGACAAAAATATTGATTCCTGGAAATGAGTCATCCAGGAGGGGTAGTTCCCTCTTGACTCATGTTCTTAGGGTATTACCTTTTGACTAAAATATATATTTTCTTTCAGCAAAGAAAAATCCAATTCAACGATGAAGCCACGACTTTATTCGAATACCCTTCGGAAGAATCGTTGAAAGAAGACGCACCGACACCACCTGCAGTTTCCAGCGCACCCAACTCACCCACTTTACCCACAGGTATAAAAATCTCATTAAAAAATAATCTTTTTATTCAAAAAATTTTCAGGGGGACCGAATTTGGCGAGTTACACCCCGAGTAAAACGGTCGGCCAGAATTCTTTTGAGTTAGGAGTAACCCGTGTGAAGGCTCCTTCGACTCCGCCACCGCCGCCGCCAACTTCAGCCCAGACGAAAGAAGACTACCTTAAGCCAGTCGATCCCAACCAGGAAACTGCCTGGAGTCAAGAAACGACTGCCGACATTTTGTTCTAATCTTGTACATATAAATTTTTTCTTTTGTATAAAATACAATTTTTTTGTTATTTACATTATTTTTTAAATTTTCTGTGATTATTTTCATGTTTAAATTATTTATTCAATTTTTTTTGGACTATTTACACCCTCATTTAACTTTCAGTGTACGTTTAGTGTTTCGCCATTGTCTAGATTTATTATAGTATTTAAGTTACATATTTTAATAGGTTCTAGTCTTAATAATAGTTAGACTTTGTTCATCAAAATTTTAGGCTTTCATATCCAATTTTTCTCTTCAGAATAGCTCAACATTTTCACTCCAAAGAATTTCGTGGTAAAATCGTGTGTGCTCAAGAAAATCATTCCTAAACTCATGTCTTTTACCACTATTTTTAAAAATACTTTTGGATTGTAAATTTTAATATTGAAACAAAAGACAGCTTTAGTGTAAGTTTCCTGGACTGAATATTTTAGTCAAAAACTGCATTTATCGGAAGTATTTTTTAAAAAAGCACTAATATTTGGTATGAATATCCCTATTTTTGTACCTTACTGCTGTTTTTTTTGTTTTTCGCGACCAAAATAGTTTTAAGATGTTTGTTAATCGCGTGGAACACCAAGCTATTGTGATAAAAGTTTTTTTTCCATCGTTATTATTATACTACTGGGGCACGGACAACTCTTTGTATATTTTGTGCTAAATTTATATTATTGGTGTAATTTATTATAGCAAAAAAAAATATAATTTTTTCATGATTAATTTGTTTTTCTTGTTATGTGTATTCTCTTCGATCTTTGGCCAAAAGCATCCTTTTTTTACTTGATTTTAAGGATGTTTCCCTTATTTTTGGGCCCTATCACAGAACAACGATAACACGTGTTCACTACCCTCTTCACCAGATTTTTAGTTTCCTCAAGTTTTAAGCCCCACACTGAGCGAGGCAGACGAGGCGAGGCAAAACGGCCTCGACTCACCTCGTGCGGGAAAATAAAAATAGACGCAAATGCTCCCAAGGCGGTGAGCTGAGGCAGCGATCCAGAAAAATTGGGCCATTGTGCCCCAAGGCAGTTTCAGTTCATGGACTCACCAGTGTCTGTGGCGAGTGCCGCATTTTTGCCGATGTCAAAATTGATGGAAAAACGAAG
Organism: Orius insidiosus; assembly: GCA_014119065.1. Classification (NCBI taxonomy): domain Eukaryota; kingdom Metazoa; phylum Arthropoda; class Insecta; order Hemiptera; family Anthocoridae; genus Orius; species Orius insidiosus. Next base: position 55,236 of record JACGAQ010000546.1, on the reverse strand, counting down.
CAAAAAAAAAAAGTTGCGGCGAAGAAAGCTTTATAGAAATCGAATAAAAACTTGTGGCGAGCTATTTCTTCCATGTTTGTGGAGTGAAGAAGGGAGCCACTTAAAAATTTTTACGAGAATGCTAATAAATCAAGTGATAATAAATAAATTAGTGATAAAAATAAAATGAAAAAGACTGAGGTGCGTGAGCTGAGGCGAGGCATGCTCAAACCCCGTCCACATTGAAACGAACGAATTTTGTCCCGAGCGCCGAATTCCTTTGATGTACCGACTCCGATCGGCTCGGCTGCCGCACCCCTCGGAACGTCCCCGGACCTGGCTTCCTCGCCTCGGAAACTCGTCCACACTGAAGCGAATGCCTCGCCTCGCTCAGTGACGACCCGGCTTTAGAGTGTTTTTTTGGGACAAAAATTGCTTTTTATTGGATTTCTGAATATGTTTTCTGACCTGGACAAAACACCTGTTTTTCTAAGATTTTGGGTGTTTTTCAAGGTGTTTTAACACCTACTATTGTACTTTACTATTGTTCACCTGGCCCCTGTAAAGCCGTTTGTGATCATTCTTGCTTTGAACTTAAAAAGGCTTCAGGAGATAAAGTAGGAAATAAAATAATAGGAACAATTTTGCTAAAATATGCAATTTACCTAGTTTTTTAGGGCCTAGAGTAAATTATTTATTAAGCACAACAATTTTCTAAGTCCCCCCCCCCCCGACCCCTATGTTTCTAGTTTTTTGCTTGTTTCTTTTGACCTTTCTCCCATGAAACCCCTTTGTCTTAAGTTTTTCGTCAGAAAAACACCCTTTTCACAGTATTCTTTTTCCGGTGGCGTAGAAACACCATTTTTACTCAGAAATTTTAGCTTTTTTCTCAGCTTATTGCCACAAAAATGCATTTTTTTTTTTTTTTTTTGAAAAACCACCTTTCCGGGCATTTTACTCAACCTTTTGGCTATCCCTGTATACCCTATAGACTTTTTCCTAGGTTGTCAACAACAGATTTTTGGGCTTTTTTCTTGATTTTAACTTATTTCGCATGGGACTTTAATTCCCTCTACCGCAGAACCACGCTCATGTTATCCTTTAACCGGATTTTCGGTTTGTTTTCCACCCAGAGACCTAGTTTTTTTGGTTTTTCGGGAAAAAGTCGCCCTTTTTAGTTTTTTTCAGTATTCCTTATCTTCAGGTGAATGAAGGTGATTTCTAGAGTATCGGGCAGTGGCCATCCTTCCCTAAAAATGAAATCCTGAGTACGCCTCTGCTTAGTTTGTAATAATTCTTGCTTTGAAGAAGGAAAAGCAGTAACTGCTGCAAAAATTCTACTAGTTTTCCCACTTCAAACACTAGTTTTTAGACGCTTTTCTTGGTTTTTTCTTCCCCCAGAAGCTGAAAAAAAGCGTCCAAAAATTAGGGTTTAAAGCGGGAAAACTAGCAGTAACTTTTTGGTTCAACTGCTGCAAAAAATCCTGCTAGTTTTAGCACTTTAAACCCTCATTTTTGGACGCTTTTCTTGGTTTTTTTTCTTCCCCCAGAAGCCCAAGAAAAGGGTCCAAAAATAAGAATTTAAAGTGGGAAAACTAGCTGTAACTTTTTGGTTCAACTGCTGCAAAAAATCCTGCTAGTTTTAGCACTTTAAACTCTCTAATTTTTGGATGCCTTTCTTGGTTTTTTTCTTCAGCCAAAAGCCCAAAGAGTTTTTCCCTCCATTTTCCCCCCTGAGCTGTCTACAGCGATGTCTGGCGACTTCAACCGCACAATGTAACCTTATCTTCAATGAGATAACAGAAAAACCTCTCGCCTGAACACAATCATCAATTTTTCCAGATCAATTCGTACAGATTTTACGCTCATCAATGTTTCGTGAAAATTGAAGTAGGTACTTTATTGAAAATTTCGTTTGTTCTATAGTTTTGTAGGGATGGACTATAATTATGGATATTCGCACGATCCTCCTCCTCCCGGCGTGTACTACCCTCAAAGTTACAGCGTCCCGGCTCCTCCTGGAGTTTCGCCCGTACCGCTTTCGGTGAACGAGCAACCCCGCCTCCAGGTACCATCGGTCCACCGGTTCCACCCCCGCAGTCTCTACAGCAAAACGTCCAGTATACCCATGTATACTACCCTCCACCGCCCATCTACCACCCTTACGTCTACCCTTATGGATACCCTACTCCTGCTCCAGTCCCATACACTCAGCCATCCCAACCGCTCAACAGTCCTTCCAAAACGGGCGATCCGACTTCCAAGCTTCAAGAAGAATTCATCCTCAAATGCAAATATGGCGGAAAAATTAATTCAGAGAGAGAATCTAGATCCAGATCTTTATCGCATAAGTAAGCTAACATCAAAATTAATCAATTTTAAACCCAATTTTAAGACGATTCAGCCGAAGTCCTTCCAGAAGTTCAACTCGCAGCAGAGATCGTGATAGGCGTCACGTTAGAAGCAAATCACCGAATGATCGCTACAGATCAAAAAGACAAAGCTTACTTGAAAAATGGAGGTACTGTATCCTACAGCGCTGCAACTAGACCAGCGACATAAAGTCTTAAACTAACCCATAAAATTTAAGGCTCAATAACTGCTCATCAACCAACGAGATGAACACGCAGCTTGAAGAAATCGCTAAAATGAAACCCGAAGATATAATAAAGAAAGAAAAACATTTTTGGACAAGAACAGCCCCCGCCAATCTCTACTATGAAAAAGATAAAGAGTACGTCATAAGCATTTATGAAAAATTTAATGTTTTTATTTTTAGAAACCCTGATGTTTTGAAAGGGACGTCTAAACTCTTAGCTCTGTGTGACCGTTTTGAAACCGAATTGGTCGAACGTGGAAGAAAAGTTCGAGCAGAGAAACCACCTTATCAGCCAATCATCCGAAAAAAGAAACTTCGAAGATACAAATGTTGGGATTCTTCTTAAAATAAAATTTGTTCAATTTATTCTTCTAGGTTGTTCTGCTCATGATTCGGACAGTTCTGCAGAATCGGGTGAAGAATCTGATGAAGATGAAGGTATCATAGAAGAACTTGAACGGAAAAAGTCGCACCCAGATCGCTTACATCCTGAACTTTGGTACAACGACCCAGGCGAAGTAAATTAAATCTTTTTCTTTTATATTTTAAATTTTCTGCTTTAGATGAATGATGGGCCTCTTTGCCGCTGTAGTGCCAAAGCCAAACGATCCGGAATCCGCCACAATATCTACGCCGGAGAACTCAGCCTTAAGAAATGCGACGTATTTTCAAACAACGCCAATAAACTCTTCCATTACAGAATCACTGTCTCTCCTCCTACTAATTTTCTCGTAAATCCTTTTTTAGAAAAAAATCTTTTTACATTTCCTTCTAGATAAAACCCCGACAATAATAGAACATGATCAGCACGAATTATTTTTGAAGGTTTTTCCATGTTTTCGCATAAACCCCTCGAAAATCTTCCTGTCTGCAAAGTCATACGTTTCAACATCGAATATACGATATTGTACATCGAAGAAAAGTTACCTGAACATTTTATTATTCGAGAACTTGATCTTTTTTGTATGTTTATTATTTATTATGTAATTAATTAATATTTTTTAGATGAGTTTTTGTTCAAGGAAGTCCTTGAGCTTGTTGATTTAGATTTTAAAGCCGAGGGAGATTCTACTGGGTGTTCTCAGTTTCATTTTATGCCCAGATTTGTGCGAGAGTTGCCTGGTACTTAAAAAGAAAAGCTAAAAAATGTTCCTAATTTTTTTTTTAGAAAATGGAAAAGAGTTACTGTCTATGAATGAAGTGCTATCGCATCTTTTAAAAAGTTCAAAACTTCTAGTCAACCGTGAAGGCTTAAATGAAATAATAAACCTTCCTCTTTACAAATGGCAGAGTCTTGTGGATGAGGTGAAAGGAATGGTTGTGACGTATCCTGGTAAAAAACCTTGTTCACTCCGTGTGACCAGCTGGATAAAGACCAAAGTGATGCCAAAGAAGGTGAAATCAAAGCCAGAAATCGTACATTTTGGCATCCGCCCTCCTCAGTTAAGCTACGCCGGAAACCCTGAGTATGTCTAATTGTTTTCAACTTCCTCATAGAAAAGTTATTGTAATACCTTCCATGTATGGTTTTGCAAGATTCTTTTAGACCCTGTACAACAGTTGTAGATCCCTTGGGCGGAAAAATTTTTTATGAAAAGTGAGTTTTTTAGCCTTAAGGGATATGAGGGTTTTAAGTTGGTTGCTTTGTACATATTTCGTTGTGATCAACGGTTTTCGGTTTTTCCCTTCTATCTTGGAAACCGTCGCTCAAAACGAAAAAATGTCCTAATTAAAAGTTGTAGCTACGGAAATTTACTACATAAAATCTGATTGGTTTTTTCCGTCAGAGCAATATTTTAGGAGATATGAAGGTTTTAAGTTTTCAGACAGGCTCTGTAGGATTATTAGTTTTAACTTCATAACTCCTTAAATATTGCTCTTACGCAATAATGAATAAAGACATTTTTGTAGGAATCTTGTACCTACAACTTTTACTGAGGACATTTTTTCGTTTTGAGCGACGGTTTCCGAGATAGAAGGGAAAAACCAAAAACCGTTGCTCACAATGAAAAATTTGCACTTAAGAACCCTCATATAGAAGGGAAAAACCAAAAACCGTTGCTCACAATGAAAAATTTGCACTTAAGAACCCTCATATCTCCTTAAGTATTGCTGACATAAAAAAACCAATGAGGTCTTTTTGTAGGAAATTTCCGTAGCTACGAAAAAACCAAAAAAAAAAAAGCGAGATATTTCCCAAATTTTAGTATTTTTAGACAATTTTGACCAGTAAAAGGGGGTCTTTACTCTACTCTGAGGAAGTTCCCATTGGGGTTGACTCCAGACATTAATAAAAAAGCTTTCAGATACCAAAAAGCGTGGAGAGAATACGTCAAGTTCGCCATTTGCGCCAATATGCCCAAAGCTTCTTTTGAAGATAAAAGAAAATTAGAACTGAAAGAAAATAAGCTGCAAGAAATGAGAACTCAAAGTAAAATGAAACGTGATGTCACCGTCGCTATATCTGCTGAAGGTTTCTACAGGACTGGCATCATGTGCGATATCGTTCAGGTTAGTTTGAATTTACTAAAATTTCATTTCTAATTCTTTTTTTTCAGCATGCCATGCTTATTCCTGTTTTAGTCTCACATTTAAGGTTTCATAAATCATTAGACGTTTTAGAAAGTGATATTGGATATGCATTTAAAAATCGAAGTTTACTTCAGCTTGCCCTCACGCACCCTTCATACAGGTAAATATATTTTTTGTTTAAAACAAAATAAAATTTTAAAATATTTTAGAGAAAATTTTGGTACGAATCCCGATCATGCAAGGAACTCGTTGACAAACTGTGGTATCCGGCAGCCTGAATATGGAGATAGAAGAATCCATTATATGAATACAAGGAAAAGAGGGATAATACGCTATCAATATTATGTCTAGGTTTGGAAAAAATAGGGAAACCGAATCGAACATAACGCATAATGAGCGTTTGGAATTTTTGGGAGACGCCGTCGTCGAATTTATAACTTCGATTCATTTGTTCCATCTTTTCCCGAGGCTTGAAGAAGGTGGATTGGCCACTTATCGTGCTGCGATTGTACAAAATCAACACCTAGCTGTTCTCGCAAAGGTAAATTTTTTGTTTATCCCCCTCCCCCGGCAATCGCGCTATTTTTGGTCATTTTTTAAAACTATTTTGGCCAAAAAAAAAATCTATTCTACTCACTTTTGGTAATTCTTTAGATGGTCAAGGAACACCCTATTTTGATCATTTTTCTCAGCTTATCAGCCTATTGTAATGGCTGCAGTAGTCGCAGAATCAAAAAATTTCCCTTTCCTTTTTCCCTTTTTCGCCCTCCGATAAGACGGATACGTATAAGACAGTATAAATTCGTCATAACCGTCGAAATGTTGTATAAATCCGACTTAACGGACGTTTAAAGTTTCTGTGTACACATATATTTATAAAATCGCATGATAACTTGAGTAATTTTTACTTGACGACCATGAAATTTTATATTTAGCGCTTTTAAACCAATAGAATTTATGGGTTTGTTAACGGCTTGAATCGGACCAGCGGTTATGGTACTTCACTTAGGGCCTAAACTGCGAATCTCGCAAACCATTCATCCTATCGCTTTCAAACGATGATGTTATGCGGATGACTAAGAAAGATTTAAACTTGATCAGATGCAATGAATTTGAATCTAAGTAATTAAAAACGAACATTTAAATTTTTACCGCGAAACATGATTTTTTCTTTGATTATTAACAGGTGATTTTTTTTATTCGATTTATGAACTTCCCTGGTATAACCATCTGAAAGAAATCTACCGAATTTTTTAACAAGGTTTTCCCCCCAAAACCATCTTCTTTTCCTATTTTTTAAAAATATTTTTAAGTTTTTTTGTTCCCAAAACCCCAATTTTTGTGGTAGTTAGGTCTTAAAAAGCCATTTGTGAATTTCATGGTTTTTTTCTACCCCCCCCCCCCCCAAATCACGTTTTATACCATTTTTGGTAGTTTTCCAGATCATGGGGATTATTTCTTGGCATATTTTTCAGTTTTGTAGCCCCAAAAACCCAGTTTTATCCAATTTGTGGTTGTTTTTCTCATTATTTTGTCTTTATTAACGATTTTATTGTGTTTCCCTCAGTTTTCGACTGAGAAATTCCTGTTTTTACATGTTTTTTTCTTAATCTTGTGGTCTAAAATTCATTTTATTGGGTTTTTGAGGGGATTGGGCCCAGTTAGGGGCTCTCGCCATACTGCCATGCCTGACCGCATGAGCGGATTATTCGAAAGTTCAAAGTGGAACCTTCCAGGCTGGTTTTTTAGAGGTTTTTATGGTATTTTGGGTCCCCAAACATTGGAATTTCACTGGTAAAATAAAGAATAGGACTGATGTGTGTAAAAGTGTGTTTATTGAGACAGAAAAACAGTATTAGTCTGTTGGTTCTTTGTGAATTATCAGCAGTAGCGGTTACAGCAAGCGTCTTTTTCGATCATTCTCGGTATTTGTTTCGCCATATCTTGAATGCATTCAACTCGACTTGCACAAGCTCCCGGGTATCCGTCGCATACAGGCATCTGCCTTACGTATAAATATTCTGTCATCAGTTTATCTGGGAGGCATCTGACCGGAACACACGGTTCACAAGGGTTGCAAACTGGTACACATGGGTTGCACGGAATACAAGGAGGACACGGAGTGCATGGCCCACAAGGTCCACAAGGTGAAGGTCCGCAGGGTCCACAGGGCATACAAGGCCCACATGGCGCACATGGCGAAGGGCATGGACCGCACGGTGGTGGACCACAGGGACCACAAGGGCCGCAGGGGCCGCACATCATCGATGGCGGGCAAGGTGGGCACGGCATGCACATTGGCTGACATGGATTGCACGGATCAATCACACACGGATTGCATGCTGGAGCGCACAATGAATTCATCTAAAAAGAAAAATTTTGTATCAAAATCCCCTTTTAATATAATTATATTTACCATTATATAACTTTTATCTTCCAAAATACTGTTTTACGTTTGAATTATTTTTCCTTGAAGAAAAACTTGTGTAATGTGTGATCAATGTTTCTTTCAAATGCTACATCAGATGATATACTTGATTTTATATCATATTGTTTAAAATTATATTTTTTGATGAATAATCGACAGGTTTATGCAGCGCTTGTAATAATATCTCTCGGCGGTGAGGTTGTTAATTTTATTCGCAATCTCCAGTTGAGATGTATTTTTTCAAGTGTTTGATTTTTTGCGAACGGCAAGCAAATTATGTGCGATAGCTGCGATGTATAGGCTCTCTGAGGCTCAGTAAGAGCTGGGTCTGTACATGGCAGATCGTACTTTTTATTTTGGTCTTATGGACTTCGCTTTATTTAAATCCTTCAATGTTTTTCAAGGAAAGTATTTGATAAAAATGATACTTTCCGAGAAAAATATTGTGTTTTTTTTCTATCTCACCTTTTGGGTAAGATAATTCCTCAAAAATAAAAAATCTTTAAAAATTTTGACGTTTTGTAGACCTATGGCGTATTTTAGAATTTTTTGGGGGGTGGAAAATTTTTTTGGTACTTTCCGCCCAGATTAAGTTTATTAAAAAATTAGGCTAAATGGCATTATAAATTGAGTAAAAAAAACCTTTTTGGTCAATTTTAGCTTTCTTAAAATTCTGTCTGCTGTTTTTAGGGGTTCTCTTGCCTGGAAACCAAGCTTTTTCGGAACAAAATTTTCATCTGACTTTTGCCGAATTTTTCCAGAATCTTCCTCAGAATGTTGGGAATGTTAAAAAAAGTACTGGTTTGAAGAGCTTCCAACGAAAACTTTTTTAAAGAGAAGTAACAAGATAGGAGGGGGAAGTATAAGGGAAAGAAAGTATAATGAAGGGAGGGAAAGTATAAAGGAGGGAAAGAATAAGGGAGGGGGAAGTTCGTTTTTTTTTTACGAAAAATTTTCCGGGTTTTTTTTTAAAATTTTCTAAGTTTTTTCCTAAAATTTTCTGGTTTTTTTTTTTGAAAAATTTTTTAAGTGTCAAGGTAGAAATAATGGGCTCTTTGGCCTAGGGATGTGCCTCTCGTAATGGGTAGAAGTATGAAATTGCTCTACTAAAACAAACAAAATATAAAAAAAGTGGCAATTTTTTTGCACCAAAAATTCTTAAAAAATATAAGGAGTAATTGATGAAAATTTGGTGAAAATCGGACCAACAGTTCGGCCGCAGCGAATTTTTTAAAATTTCAAACAGACATATCTCCGCCATTTTTTCAAAATTCAAAAATCGCTCTCGTTACCTTCTTGTTCCGGCTAAAGAAATTTGTGTGAAAATCGGATGAAAACTGTGGCCGTTACTAATTTTTTAAACACTCCTTATATTTGAAAAAAATTGTTTTTTTCAATAGTAGGGAGAAATATGGGCTTTTCACGCCTGTCTAGAGTGGACTGGCTGGGCAAAGACTTCCATTTTTTCTACCTTGATATTTAAAAAATAAAAGCTTTTTTCGCTCCTAAGATAAAGTTTCCAGCTTCAACCAGCCAATTTTTACCACTTTTTTGAGTTCTTTGAATTTAAGATCTTAAAGCCAAAAAATGTCCTTTTTTCCAGATTTTACTCAGTTTTTATGCCATTCAATCTGATTTTGAGCCTATTTCTTAAAAATTATGTACCCTATACGCCACTGGTGAAGATAAATATGATGTTTTTGAATAAAAAAATATTTTAGACTCTTGGACTTGATGGTTACATGCTTTATGCTCACGGATCTGATTTATGCCATAATCTCGAATTAAGGCATGCGATGGCCAACTGTTTTGAAGCTCTTATGGGAGCATTATTTCTCGACGGAGGCATCAAGGTTTGCTTCTTCAGTAGACTTTTTCTGCTAATCTCATTTTTTAGGCCGCCGATAAAGTTTTTGGGGAATCTTTATTTAAAGACAGCAACGAACTTCTTGACGTTTGGGTCAATTATCCGCCACATCCTCTTCAAGAACAGGAGCCGAATGGAGACAGACAGTGGATACCTAAATTCAAATACTTCGCGATTTACGTAAATTTGAAGAATCCATCGGAATAGAATTTAACCACATAAGACTTCTTGCACGAGCTTTCACCGACAGAAGTATCGGCTACACCAATTTAACTTTGTAAGACAAAATAATGTTTTTTTAACTAATCAAATTCCAGAGGCTCAAATCAACGACTTGAATTCCTCGGAGATACCGTCCTTCAATTAATCGCTTCAGAATATCTCTACAAATATTTCCCAGAACATCATGAAGGACATCTTTCTGTAAATATTTTTTTAATTAATTTATCACTTTAACCTTTTTTTTAGCTATTGAGAAGCTCTTTGGTAAACAATCGAACTCAAGCTGTCGTCTGTAATGATTTAGGGATATCCGCTTATGCGATTTATGCGAATCCAAAAGCTGAGCTCAAAACTAAAGATAGGGCTGACCTATTGGAAGCATTTCTTGGTGCTCTATATGTTGATAAGGGTTTGGAATTTTGTGAAACTTTCTGTAATGTCTGTTTCTTCCCGAGACTTCACGATTTTATAATGCATCAAGATTGGAACGATCCAAATCGAAGTTACAGCAATGCTGTCTGACTTTGAGAACGATGGAAGGTGGAGAGCCTGAAATTCCTATTTATAAGTAAGATTATTTTATTTTTACTAAAAACCCTTAGTTTAGCACATTTTTAAGTTCCTTAAAGAAGTTATTGTGATACCCTCCAAGTCGGGTTTTTGGGGAGGGGTCTTCCAGACCCCGAAGGGTAAATTCGATCTATACCGATCTCAACTTTGTCTGTGGTTCCGGCCGTAGCATTTTTTTCCGGAACACTTTACAGCCACAGTTTTCATCCGATTTTCACCAAATTTTCACACAAATTTCTTTAGCCGGTAAAGAAGAATGTAACAAGGGCGATTTTTGAATTTCGAAAAAATGGCGGAGATATGTCTGTTTGAAATTTTAAAAAATTCGCTGCGGCCGAACCGGTGGTCCGATTTTTGCCAAATTTTCACCAATTACTCCTTATATTTTTAACGAATTTTCGGTGTAAAAAAAAATTGCCACTTTTTCATTATTATTTTTTTTTTTGTAGGGAGAAATTTCATACTTCTACCCATTACGAGAGGCACATCCCTAGGCCAAAGAGCCCATTATTTCTACCTTGACACTTACAAAAATTTTCGAAAAAAAAAACTTGGAAAATTTTTCAAAACAAAAAATAAATAAATAAATGAAGGACAGAAAAAAAAAGGAAAACCCTTAAAATTTTTCGAAAAAAAAAATTAAAAAATTTTTTGAAAAAAAAACTTAAATAATTTTTTGAAAAAAAAAACCGGAAAAATTTTCGAAAAAAAGAACTTTTGTTCCCATACATACTTTTGTTCCCTTATACCTCCCCCTCCGTTATAATTAACCCTCCCATATACTTCCCCCTCCCATATACTTCCCACTCCATTATACTTCCCCTCCCATATACTTCCCCCCATATACCTCCCCTCCGTTATAATTCACCCTCCCATATACTTCCCCTCACTTAAACTTCCTCCTCCCATATACTTCCCACTCCCTTATACTCCCCCATATACTTCCCCCTCCGTTATACTTCCCCTCCCATATACTTCCCCCTACGTTTTACGTCCCCTCCGTTATACTTCCCCCTCCTATATAGATAGTTCTCTTTAAGGAAGTTTTCGTTGGAAGCTCTTCAAACCAATACTTTTTTAGTTTTCGAGACCACCTGAAATGTTTCTGTTTTTGACCATTTTCTTCCCACCTTTTTGGTTTTTGCCAATTTTTTTCTCAGTTTAAACGCCTTTTTTCCCATAATAACCTTCCTTTTCCTCTATTTTTACCCAAATTTTACCCCATTTTTGGTGTTCTTCTTCAGTGTTTTGTCCAAAAGAGCCCCTTTCAAATGATTTTGAGACGTTTTCTTCAGTTTTCGGTCTATACACGATTTTTGGCGTTTTCCTGGTCATTTTGGTCCAAAAAACCATTTTAACAAGTTTTGGGGTGGTTTTCTTTATCATCTGGTCAAGAAACACCCAATCTTCAGCGTACGTTTTTAGTTTTGTGGCCCAAAATCCCAATTTTACCTTAATTTTGGTAGTCTCTAAATTTTTCCCAACTTTCTAAACTATTTTATGGCGTTTTCCTCAGTTTTTCAACCCAGGAACACCCTTTAGTTGGGTTTTTTCTCTTCTGATAAAAATCTGTTTTCTGACTTTTTAGTTAATTTTTTTCCATTGCTTTTCAGAGTGATAGAATGTATGGGACCAACAAACACAAGGCTGTACACAGTTGCTGTTTTTTCAAAGGAAAACGTTTAGCTCAAGCATCAGGCCATAGTATTCAGCAAGCAGAAATGAATGCTGCCAAAGGAGCTTTAGAAAATTCTCAAAGTATTTTAATTTTTAAAATATCATTTTTTAATCATTTCTTTTAGAGCTTTTTCCACAATTAGATCATCAGAAAAGAGTGATCGCTAAAAGTATGAAGCAGGAGCCGAGTAGATATAAGGAAAGAAGTCGGTCTCCTAGTCGTTCTCGATCTAGGAGGCGGAGAAGTTATTCTTCGTCTTCATCGTCTTCATCTTCGGATGAGGAAAGACCGAAAAGAGAACCTTTGCCGTCAAGCATACTCGATCACAACCTTCCTGAAAGTTTCAGGAAAGATGTTACTCGTTCTGTTTGGGATACAGATTCCGATCCCAGCTCTTCTCAAAGTGACACCTCTCCTGTCAAATCTCAAAAACGCGAAAGGTCCAAATCTAGCTCTCCCGAGTACCACAAAAAGCAATGCCCTTGACTTCCTACAATCTAAACCAGTGAACTTTCATTTCTACGTGTTAAAGCACATTAAATCAAATCTTATATTTTAAACTTTTTTTCTTTTTACAGGATTTCATTATTCGCAGGGTGCTTTCTTTCTACAGTAGTTTAGTTTTTTTTAAGTATTATTAGTTAATATTTTATTTTATACTCTACTATTTTATAAGTGCTATAACTCAGCTACAAGATGTTAGTTGGAATATTGTTTTATTTGTATATGAATTTCAAAAATCAATTTTGAATGCTTTTGATATGTAAATAAAAAATCCAATATTTAGATAAAATTCTGTTTGTTTCCTTTTTAAATATTTAAACTTATTTTCGGACAAAGCCTTCCAGACTCTGGAAGAAAATGGATCTTGAGGTTTTCTATGGTGTTTCTTTGACAAAAAAAAACATTAAAAACGCCTAAAAAAGGTGTTTATGGACAAAACAAACTAGAAAACGCTCTTAAAAAAGTATTTCATGGATGTTCATGGTGTTTCTTGGATTGACGAACATACAAAACTCTCTAAAATGGGTGTTTCTCCAACGAAAGGAAGTAGAAAACATCTGTAAAAAAAAGGTGTTTCTTGAAGGAGAGGGAGAAAACGCTGAAAACGTAAAAAAAAAAAAGGCGTTTCTTGGATAGATGAACATAAAAAACTGTCTAAAATGGGCGTTTCTCCAACGAAAGAAAGTAGGAAGCACAGGAAAGAAAGGTGTTTCTGTGGGGGGGGGGGGGGAGAACGCTGAAAACGTCCGAAAAAAGGTGTTTCTTGGATAGATGAACTTAAAAAACTCTCTGAAATGGGTGTTTCTCCAACGAAAGAAAGTAGGAAGCACAGGGAAGAAAGGTGTTTCTGTGGGGAGGGGGGGGAGAGAACGCTGAAAACGTCCGAAAAAAGGTGTTTCTTGGATAGATGAACTTAAAAAACTCTCTGAAATGGTGTTTCTCCAACGAAAGAAAGTAGGAAGCACAGGAAAAAAGGTGTTCGGGGGGGGGGGGGGAGAGAACGCTGAAAACGTCCGAAAAAAGGTGTTTCTTGGATAGATGAACTTAAAAAACTCTCTGAAATGGGTGTTTCTCCAACGAAAGAAAGTAGGAAGCACAGGAAAAAAGGTGTTTCGGGGGGAGAACGCTGAAAACGTCCGAAAAAAGGTGTTTCTTGGATAGATGAACATAAAAAAACTCCTTAGAATGGGCGTTTCTCCTACGAAAGAAAGTAAAAAACATCTTTAAAAAAGGTGTTTCTTGGGGGAAGAGGGAGAGAACGCTGAAAACGTCCGAAAAAGGGTATTTCTTTGACAGAAGAATGAAGAAACTCTCTAAAATTTGTGTTTATTCAAGGAAAAAAGGTGTTTCTTGGGGATTAAAGACCCAGAAAAACGCCTGTATCGATATATCGGAAGGAAAATATCGGATGAACCGATATATCGGAAGGAAAATATCGGATGAACCGATATATCGGAAGGAAAATATCGGATGAACCGATAGATCGGAAGGAAAATATCGGATGAACCGATATATCAGAAGGAAAATACCGGATGAACCGATATATCGGAAGTATCGCAACAACCCTAACAATATCTTTGGGCAAAGAAACCCAATCTTCTGGGGAAAATAACCAATTTTTGTTTTTATATAGATTTATTCTCACTTTTTTTACAAGAAAAAAAAATTATATTAAAAAAACCTTTCGAAGGAATGACATAGAGGATTAAGTACAAAAAAAAATGAGCAAAAATGCATTTTACATTTTGTTTTGGTTTTCAGTCCAGGCTTTAGCGATCGTCCTTTTCATTTCGTCGTCGCCTTCTTCATACATCTGTCTCATCACATTCATTATTCCCGCGGAAGGATCTTCGTCGTTGTTAATCGCTGGTTTTTTGGCGTCTTTGATTTTTTGCTCGGTTGCCGACAAATGCGACCAGGTTTGACCAGGTTTTTTCTTCGCTAGAAACACCGAGACAAGATCTGAAACAAAAAATGATTTACCAATGGCACCACAGCAACCTCATGGTTAAGAGCCTCTCCCACAAACCAGACATGGAGAGTAAAACGATTTTATTTGACAAATTACCATTTTTAACTTTGACGTAGCTTTTGGTATCGTCAATTTCATGAAGGAATCCTTTTATCCTTAAGAAGTAATTACGATTGTCGAGCTCACGTACGAATAATTCCATTGAACTGAAAAAAATAAAAAAGAAATTAAAGAAATAAACAACAAAATAATAATTACGTCGGGTCAAATGTGCAGGTAACTTTATCTTCATCGAGACTTTGAACGTTTTTTAAAGTGACGAATATTTTAACGAATTTATCAGACTGATCCCAAGCTGAAAAGAAGAAAAATTTAGATTTCATTTATGACAGAAAAAAAAGTTACCATAGGTGGACAATTTGACGTCATAGCAATGAGTCGAGCCTGGAGTTTTGATGGTGTCTCCCATCGCACCAACATCTTTACTTTCTTTCTCTTTTTTCTGCGCTTCGGTCAACCTGATTAGTTCGGTTTCGAGTTTCCTAACTTCGATAGACAAAATGCTCGTTACTTTTGGTCTTTTCGAAGTCTTCATCAACGCATGGAGTTCTTGAATGTCAAGTTTTAACTAAAAAAAAATTTTTTTTTAGGAAGTTATTACACCTTAAAGCGAAATACTCATCCACAAAAGACTTACCTCATCAATTTTTGATGCCATGGCTTAAATATTCTTTTTATTCACAAAAATTAGAAAAACTTCTTTGTTCGCCTCGTTCCTCCGGGGATTCTCGACTGTTCTGTAGAAGCGTAACCTTTTCAAACTGTTATTAGACACTGCAGCCTTTTTTTTTTTCTTTAAAAACATCCTTTCGGCAAAAATATCAAAATTTTAAGTATCCAAAAAGCCAAAGCACTCAGGAAACAAGTAAATGATTTTATCAGTTTTAAATGATCTGAAATCGTAGAAAAAGGGTCGTAGATAAAACGTTTATTTAACGTTAAAAATAAAGATGCTAGAATTTCGAAGGAAGCTTGGCGAATACTAAGTCAAACCGTAGATTTGGCGGAGAAGGGGCGGTTTTTCTCAAATATCTCATAAACTACGAGGTTTAGCACAAAAAATATTAAGTACAAAAATAATCTACATAAAATTTCCAACATAAAGTGTTTAGTACATAATCCTTCTTAGATGAACGATTTCGGAGTTATGACTTGTTTTGAAAAAAGCCTTTTATGCAAGTCAAAGATTTGGCGGAGAAGGCGCGGTTTTTCTCAAATATCTCATAAACTATGAGGTTTAGCACAAAAAATATTAAGTACAAAAATAATCTACATAAAATTTCCAACAAAAAGTGTTTAGTATATAATCCTTCTTAGATGAACTATTTCGGAGTTATGAACTGTTTTGAAAAAAGCCTTTTATGCGATAACTTGTAAATGTTTTATTCAAAATATCTCTTAAACTGTTCGTTTTAAGAAAAAAATATATAAAACGTTTTCTATAGGAAATTGCATAATGATTAATTTTGTACTTAGTCTTTATCTAGATAGGGCCTGTAGTTTTCGAGTTATTTGATGATATGTCTAAAATTAACACCTTTTTTTCAACGGCTCGTAACTCCGAAACCATTCACTTTAGCAAGATTATGTACATAACTTTTTTTGTTGAAAATTGAATAAAGATTTTTGTAGTTAGTACTTTTTGCGATAAACCTCATAGTTTTTGAAATATTTGATAAAAACTGAGAGAAATGCTTAATTTGATTAGGAAAATTTTGTTTTCTGATTTTTTAGAAATCAAAAGCTGTATTTCTTGAGAAATTTAAAAAAGCCATGGGTAAGATCACATTGTTTATAAATATTTAATTTAATGAATATTTAAGATTTGATTAAATGGCAAAATCGAATCTGCAGTCTTCTTATGCTTCTCGCATTTTTAGGACCGACCAAACATCCCGAATACCATAAAAAACGTCTTCAATCAAATAGTATGGACATTAATTAATTAATTAATGAAAAAATAAATTATTTTTAGAAATTTCCCCATGTTGTGATTTTCCATGCCAAAATGGTGGACTTTGCTTCGAAACAAACAACGGATATTTCTGCGACTGTGTCAACACCGGTTACTACGGAAAAAACTGCACTTATAGTAACTTTTTTAAAAGAAAAATTATTTATGCTATATTTTTTAGGATTTTGGTCATTATATTTGAAAAATAGTTTCAACGATTTTTTGGATTTTATTCTTTTTAATCCTTTGAATTTTTTAATATTCAATAGTATCGAATTATTGCATACTTTGTTCCATTCTCTTTATATTGAAAGTTTGTTTATAATATAATGTTTTATTTTTAATCAATTATTTTAGATTTGATTGATAAAGTTGAAAGTAATTATTTTCCGTCGAGTGGAAATCAATATTTAAGTTTGTCGAATGCCTATAATGCATGTCTGGGTACTCAATTACTTCCACCCCTTCCTTCCTGCCCAGGAAAAGGTAAAATTTGATATTTTTAACGTTTTTAAAACTTCTTTTTAGGGGTGAAAAATCCTGGAGTGGATGAAGTCTTCAGAAATTTATTGGAACGAAAAGAATTTGTTAAAAATCAAAATATAAATTTACTTTTGTCATTTTCGGACAAAACCTTGCTCTACAATTTAAACATTGCAATTATGTTACATGGGTATACACATATTAAATAATTAAAAATCTAAATAGAAATAGATGACTTGCTCACAACTTTATAAGGAAAACGAAAGATCTTTCAAATATGGGAAGCTAAAAGTTTACCGTAGACAAGGAGAAGACTTTCCGAGAGTTTCAAAAGAGAAATTAGGATGGGTATGGAAAAAATGTGATTTTGGTTTTAATTTGGTTTTAGATAGCCAGAGGGGAAAGAGCGAAATCGAACTATTTAATAAGTCAGAATACGATGACTTATTTGATATCGACGATTTGGTTACGTGAGCATAATAGAATATGCAATTTGCTCGTTTCATCAAGGCCTGATTGGGACGATGAAAGGATATTTCAAACTGCAAGAAATATTGTTACAGGTACAGTTTTTTGAGCTACAATTTAGACTAAAATACAACGAAAAACCCCTCTTTTTCTTCTAAAACTCACGCTGCAGTAAACTCCTGCAATATTCTACCCAACGAAAATTTTTTTGGGAGAAATATTGGACTTCTGATATATTAGGAGGGGGAGATCAGTTTTTTTGTCCAAGAAACACCCTTTTTACCGAATATTCAACTTTTTGGCAAGGCTTTCAAGGTTTTTCTTATTTTCTTTCCATTTGCCCACAAATTAAAGCACTTTTCCCTCATTTTCTCAGCCTATCAGCCGAACAAAAAACAAAGTTCTTTATCCAATACACTCATTTTACTGAATTTTAGACAAATTTTCCACATTCTGTCAAGCATTGTCTTATTTTCCTGATTTTCTCAGACTATTAGCCAAAAAATAAACAAAAAACACCGATTCTGCTGGATTTTCGATGTTTAGGCTGATTTTCCAATAAGCTATGAGTTTATTTCCCTATGTGGAAAGTTATTGGATTTTTTTTCCTGATTTCTCAGTCTATCAGCCAAAAAACATCTATTTTACCCTATTTTGTACTTTTAGGCTGATTATCGTCCATTTTAAGGAATTTTTTTATGTTCATCTATCCAAGAAACGCCTTTTTCGGACGTTTTCACCCTCTCCTCCAAGAAACACTTTTTTTACAGATGTTTTCTACTTCCTTTCGTTGGAGAAACACCCATTTTAGAGAGTTTTGTATGTTCGTCAATCCAAGAAACACCTTTTTTCGGACGTTTTCTACCTTCTAGTTTTCTGGTTTTGTTGCTTTTTTTTGCGAGTTGCTTTTCTATGAAACATAGTTCCGCTCTTTCGCTGAAGTTTGGTACACGTGGTTACTTCGGACCTCCTCTACCTTCTACTTTAAATACTTTTTTAAGAGCGCTTTCTAGTTAATTTTGTCCAATTTTTCTAAATTTCTTATTTTACAAATTCTTGGACTTTTTTCTTATTTTCTCTATCCATCAACAAAAAGCCAATTTTTTTCTTACTTATGTACATGCAGAGCCCTTTTTCACGATGCTGTCAA
The DNA here is from genome assembly GCA_014119065.1 of Orius insidiosus. NCBI lineage: Eukaryota > Metazoa > Arthropoda > Insecta > Hemiptera > Anthocoridae > Orius > Orius insidiosus. The sequence goes on along the minus strand of JACGAQ010000546.1, from coordinate 36,770 downwards.
GCATTTCTGTCTTTGGCGTGACAATAAACTAATTTTGAAGTCATTAAATTAATTTTTTCAGGACAAATGCTTTCTATAACATACACAGAATGGATAAACAAGCTTTCCTACTTTCCTATCGACCTACGGTACAAACCATTAAGAAAATCGTACATTCTCGCCAACAGCGTCCCAATCGAAATTTTCATGGCATTCCATTGGCCACAAATGATTCCAGAACAAATACAGATGGGAACATCCACAAATATGAGCAACTTTATTCTCGCAATGGACCCCACTCAAGTTTTCAAACAAGGACTGTACAAAATGATATCTTCCTTGGCAAAAACTGAAGCTGGTCAGGTACCATAAATTTTTATTTTTTAATTTATCTTTTTGTAAAGCCAGGGCCACAAAATATTGGTAGAACAATGGCCGGTGTAGCCAAAATGTTAATTAATGAAGGAAGATACCATAAACTCCCGATGTTCAATCAATACAGAAGTTATCTGGGGCTCGACAAATACAGAAGTTTCTCAGAACTTATCGGAAGCTTCAGATTAAATGAAGAACTTAAAAAACTGTATGGAAATATTGAGAATCTAGAATTTGTTACAGGTATTAAGAATTCAAAAATGGGTATTATAAAAAAAATTTTAGGTTTATTATTGGAATCTGGTAACTCGGGAAGATTACTGGGCCAAACTTCTGATCATTTGATAACCAATTGGATAATTAAAGCGATAATGACGCATCCTTTGTCTTCAAATGCATTTTGGAAATCGACCACATTGGGAGGAAAAATGGGTTTTGAGATAATCAAAAAGACGACTTTGAAAGATTTGATTTGTCGAAATGTTGCTGAAAAAGAGTTATGCGAGAGTGAAAACCTGATTGGTTTCGACTACAAGAAAAAAGAGAAAAGAACATCAAGAAATTTTTTAAACGGATTATTTAATCGTGGGTTATAAAATAAAAGAGTAAAAACAAGGATTTTTATTTTAAAATTAAAAAAATTATCCCTGCTTCTGTGCCAATTCACGGGCTTTGGCTTTTTCTAACTTAGCGATCCTAGCAGCGGATTTGGCACCGAGAAGTCCACCTCCCCAGTGTTTCTTGATCTCTTCGTAGCGTTCATTGTAGTTGGTCTTGACGGCTTCGATGACCTTGGTCAGATTCGCTCGGTCGCCGGCGTCAACTTGAGTCAAAGCGACGGCGGTGCAGGTCTTCCTTCTGACGAGTCTTCCCAAACGGGCTTTTCCTTTAACTATACAGTATGGGACACCCATCTTTCTGCACAGAGCAGGGAGGAAGAGAACAAGCTAAAAAGATTTAAAAACATAGAAATTAGTTGAATACATTGACTAAATGTAAGTTAAGACTTGTTTTTAGTCTTCCTTTGTACACTGGCTTTTCTAAATGCTGAAAAAACACCTTTTAAAAGGCGTTTTGGGTCACTGAATATCATGAAACACAAAAATTATGTTTTTTAGGAATTTGTCTTCTTTCATCCGAATAAATTAATTTACAGCATCTTCTATGACCTTAAGAACAAGGAGTGCCTGTTTTCCCAAATTTTAAGTTGTTTTCACTGGTCTTTCTGCCAAGAAACACCCTTAAGGGCAATTTGTACTGTCTTCAGCACAAGAAACGCCCATTAAATCAGATTTTAACCCTTTTGAGACCGCAGGCGACTATAGTTGCCATTCGCGCTTTTCGTTTGGAGACCGCAGGCGACTTGCTTGCCCAGCGGGAAGCCTCTCTTAAAAATTTAATATATTCGCTTCCCGTAGCGCTAGCGACATGCAAAAACTGGCAATCTGTTGGGGAAGAAATGAACTATATGATGATCGCATCACTTGTCGCTTTCTGTGCTTTGCTGGTCGCTGGGAGCGGTCAGGGAGAAGTGAGGGGCAAAGAGAGGGAAAAGTGCTGCGCCAGTAGCGCAGAGAATCCGGCGTCAGACGCGGTCTCCAAAGGGTTAAGGAAATGCTTTTTTATATCAGTTGAGAAACGGCGTTTGATATACAAAAAATGCCCATTTTCAAAACATTTTGGGAGTTTTTTTTCCCAGGTTCTTTAAGACAAGTGCTACGGCCTGCAGAAAAAAAAAAAAACCCTTTAGAGCAGATTTTTGAGACATTTTTTTTTTTTTTTTTTTTTTTTTTGCCAAGAAACACCATTTTAAGGCGTTTGGTATGGTCCCTAATACTAAAAATGCCCAATTTCAAAACATTTTGGGCGTATTTCCCACGGTCCTTATGCCAGTTTGTTCCGTGCCCTCATAAGGCCTTTTTAGGGGGCTAATCCTATTCTAAACGCCCCAAAAATTGATGCTTTAGATGCTAAACGCCAATATTTTTAGGGAAAAGCTGAATTTGTTTAAAATATATTCTCAGTATGTCAGATTCATCCTTAAAAATGGATTAAATATAATAATCCTCAGGTGAAGAAATTCAAACATCACAGAATATTGAAAACTGCAGAAAAGAGAATGATGAAATGCTTACTTCGATAGGGTCGACATCGTGGGCGATGAGGACGATTTGGGCCTTTTTCTGCTCAACGAGTTTTGTGACAGTGTTGACTCCTTGACGGACGACATTCGGCCTTTTCGTCGGCGCATCCTCTTTCTTGGCGACTTTACCTTCAGCCCTGGCCTTCAACCTCTGCTTCTTGGCAGCGGCAGATTCAGGCCTGTATTTCTCCAAGATCTTAAAAAGCGCACTTTCTACAAAATTAATACAATAACAAAAAAAAAAGCTAAAAGTCTAATATTACGTGTTGGCTTATCGAGAGTTTGGGTGAACTGATGGATGGTAGGTGGGACCTTCAGTCTTTTTTGAAGGATCGCCTTTTGACGTTGGATTCTCACGTATTTGGGCCATCTGACGAACCTGCTGAGGTCACGCGGCGGTTGAATATCTTGGCCTAAGGCAAAAAATTACAATTTTTCCAACCCACAAGAGACATACCGATCCCGAAATTTCTGGGCCTCTTCACAAAAAGTGGGTTGACAACTTTGTGAACCTCAGGCTTCTTAACAGCAAGAGGAGCCGCCGCTACTTTCTTCCCGGGCTTCTTCTTAAGCTAAAATCAAAAATAAATTATTAAAAATTGAAGTGCCGACCACCAAACATAACCTGGAGGATTTCAAAACAATGTTATATTTGTCAACCATAAAATCTTAATTTTTACATAAATAATAAAAAATTGAGCCTTCACTTAAATAAATAAACCAATAAATAAGAGATTACTTACATTCTTTTTAACCATTTTAAAAAGATTAAATAGATAAACTCCGAATACGCGATGGAAAACGTGAAGCGGTCACGTTAGATTTTAGAGAAGGGAGAAACTCAACATAACCTCCAAAGCCTTATTGATCAGACAGGATTTTGTGGGGGAGCTACGTTTGCCGCCATAATTTAAAACTAAAAGGTATTTATTTGGCAAAAAGAAGGACGGGGAAATGCCACTCGTTTGATGAAACACCAAAGTTTTTACTGATCCCCATTTCTATTAACCAAAAATCATATTTTCACTTTTCTTTTTATAGATTTTCAAGGTGAATTTAAATTTTAGGCGTTTTCTGGGTCTTTAATCACCAAGAAAACACCTTTTTTCCTTGAATAAACACAAATTTTAGAGAGTTTTCTTCATTCTTCTGTCCAAGAAACACCTTTTTTCGGACGTTTTCAGCGTTCTCTCCCCCCCCCCAAGAAACACCTTTTTTACAGATTTTTTTACTTTCTTTCGTAGGAGAAACGCCCATTTTAAGGAGATTTTTTAAGTTCATCTATCCAAGAAACACATTTTTTCGGACGATTTCAGCGTTCTCTCCCCCCCCCCCAAACACCTTTTTAAAAGATGTTTTTTTACTTTCTTTCGTTGGAGAAACACCTATTTCAGACAGTTTTTTAAGTTCATCTATCCAAGAAACACATTTTTTCGGACGATTTCAGCGTTCTCTCCCCCCCCCCCTAAACACCTTTTTTAAAGATGTTTTTTTACTTTCTTTCGTTGCAGAAACACCTATTTCAGACAGTTTTTAAGTTCATCTATACAAGAAACACCTTTTTTCGGACGTTTTCAGCGTTCTCTCCCCCCCCCCCCCCAGAAATACCTTTTTTACAGATGTTTTTTACTTTCTTTCGTAGGAGAAACGCCCATTTTAAGGAGTTTTTTTAAGTTCATCTATCCAAGAAACACATTTTTTCAGACGATTTCAGCGTTCTCTCCCCCCCCCCCTAAACACCTTTTTTAAAGATGTTTTTTTACTTTCTTTCGTTGGAGAAACACCTATTTCAGAGAGTTTTTTAAGTTCATCTATCCAAGTAACACCTTTTTTTTTTCGGACGTTTTCAGCGTTCCCCCCCCCCCCCCCCCCCCCCGGGAAACACCTTTTTTTTCCTGTGCTTCTTACTTTCTTTTGTTGGAGAAACGCCCATTTTAGACAGTTTTTTATGTTCATCTATCCAAGAAACGCCTTTTTCGGACGTTTTCACCCTTTCCTCCAAGAAACACTTTTTTTACAGATGTTTTCTACTTCCTTTCGTTGGAGAAACACCCATTTTAGAGAGTTTTGTATGTTCGTCAATCCAAGAAACACCTTTTTTCGGACGTTTTCTACGTTCTACTATCCATGAAATACTTTTTTAAGAGCGTTTTCTAGTTTATTTTGTCCATAAACACCTTTTTTAGGCGTTTTAACGTTCTTTTTTTCAAAGAAACACAAAGACAAAGACAATCTTTTTAAAAAAACCATTAGATCGTTAAGGTTAATAAAATAAGTGTTAAGGGTTTTTAAATTTTATTGCTAAGACATAAAATACTGAAGCTTTTCAAATAGCACCAAGGAATCTTTGGTAGAAAAGCAGAAGCAACAGTGCTAAGAGACGATATCCGTGCGTTTTTTGTGCGTCTTGTCGGAAGGGTTGGCTAAACTGGAAGACAAGAGACAAGGACGGATAAAGTCCTCACAAAAAAGTGAAGGAAACATAAAAAACTTCCACAATTTCATGAAATTCTTGGGTGAGGGAAGCTCGGAGGTATCACAATCCTCCTGGATAACATCCAGAAAGATCTACAAAAATTTTAAACACAAATTATCATGGATCCTTCTGTCATTTTTAACTTCGGTCAATAACTCGTTGGACGTCGTCGTAAAAACCTGCGACATCGTCGTATGCGTGGTCGCCATCAACTGCGGCATTTCTTCCAAACTGAGCCCACATGTTTCAATCGGCGGTAAAACCGTAACCACAATTCTCCCTAAAAATTAATAATTAAGACCACATTCTTTATTTTAATTACCGCTATCTAATATGTATTGTTCAGAATGAAGGAAGTAGAATCTGGTGAAGACGACTGGAAGAATCGGTAGCTGAGCTGTGATGGCAGCGTGGAATGCACCTTTTTTAAAAGTATGGATTTCACCTGTATTTTTTCTTGTACCTTCAGGAAAAACCCACATTTTTATCTAAAGAAAAAAAAATCAAATTATTATAAAATAACGAAAGAAAGCAAGCTCATAAAATACTAACATCAAAAAATAAAAATAAAAGCTGTATCAAGCTTCATGCTCCGCAGAAAATAAAGGAAAAAAAATCTAAACAAAAAAAAAAAATTTAAAAAAAATCTAAGCATTCCAGAAATTGTGAAGGAATACATTGTCTTTTTGAGTTGTTTAATGGAGTTGTTGATGGCAAGTCGGGAAGCTTCGGAATTAAGTCTGTTGATGAAGACAAGCCCGCAGAGCCAGGCAGCCAACCCGAAAGGTCCTGCATACAAAAGTTCTTTTTTGGCGACCACAGTGCATTTTTTCATAACAGGCCATAGTTCGAACATTCCTAAAAAAGCCGAAAAAAGGATGATAAAGAAAAGTAAATGACTAGATTCTTTTATTTATAATACATTCTGAATAGCTAAACGATACCCAAGATGTCTATTGAGCTTTGATGGTTGGCAACGATGACGTATGACTCGTCTTTGCCCAAATATGAGCCGCCTCGTAGTTCCCATTTTAGGCCGAGGAGGTCCGAGATGTGTCTGCATAAATAAGATGCCAATCTGAAAACAAAAAATTTTTCAAAAAGCTGCCTCCTAGATCAGTGATTCTCAACGGGGGCGGTACCCCTGGGGGCGCCGAGAAGTTACTGGGGGGGCGTTAAGCAAAATTTGGGTGATAGGGGGGCAATGGCTAAGTGGCTGGGGGCGTTAGCGTGAGTACTTTTTTTAAATTTAATTTTTAGTTAAGGGGTCATCATCTGAGTCTAATAAATCAGTAAAAATGGGGTTTCCCTGTCAAAAAATCAACGAAAAATACCAAAAATCCTTCAAAAACAACTCTGCCAAAAACCAAGCAAAACTCCCGAAAATTCTTAAAAACAGTGCCTTCTGGTAAAAAAGCCCAGACTATAAAATGTGGAAAAAGACCAAATAACGCAGCAACCTCAGATTTTTTAATTTTCTGACCTCCGCAAGGTAACTTGTAAATTCGTCCTATTTGAAATATGGTGCTCAGTAAATCCATAATCCAGATAAGCAACCTGCAGCATTCTTACTTCTATACTTCCCCTCCCGTATACTCCCCCCCCCCCCTTATATTTTCGTTACCTTATACTTCCCCCTCTGTTATACTTCCCCTGCCGAACGTAGCTAGGAGGCAGAGCTGTAGCTACATATGAAAGCTGTCATATGTAGCTACAGCTGCAGCTACATATGACAGCTAAATATGATAGATAACCTGCAGCAACCCCAGAGGACCACGAGATACTGCAGGACCATCCAACAACTTCAGTATTCTTTTCCAATACCAAAAAATTATTACTATTAACAACAACGAAAACAAAATTTTATTCTATAAACGCAATATTATGTCAAGAAAATCATGAGTAACATTCGGAAAGCTGAAAATTGAAAGAATCATGAATACATCGAAATCTACGGACTCACATTAGATTGTCGACGTTTCTAGGCTTCCAGATCATAATGGGAATAACGACTAATGAAGTTAACATAATGACGCCGTAGTAGACGAAAAATTTAAAATAATATCTAAACATCGTATTATGCTCGTATAATATGGGCATTATTAGGAAAACTAGGACGCCTATGAACTCCCCCATGCTCATCATGGTCGACAGAAAAAATATCGCGGAAGATTTTAAATTGAATAAAAAGATTATTTTAATTTTTTGATAAGAAAAAATGAAATATTGATCGATTTAAAAAATAAAACAGTTGATTTGGAAGGTTGAGGATTATCAATGTTTTCCAATATGGTCAAAATGCATGTGGAATCAACGTTGAAGGCTTTGACGTCATAAAACAGATTGTGGATAATAACGTCCACAAAAAAAGAAAGAAAATGTTGGTTTTTTTGGACGAAAAAAACCGTAGAAAACGTAAGAATGGGGAACACCTGAAGGAAAATTGGGGAAAGGCTTTAAAATCGAGTATAAAGGGTGTTTCTTGGGTAAGAACTTGGAAATAAGAACTTGTTTGAAGAGCTTCCAACGAAAACTACCTTAAATAAAAGTAAAAATATAGGAGGGGGAAGTATAACGGAGGGGGAATTATAACGGAGGGGAACTAGGAAGTATAAAGGAGGGGAAGCATAACGGAGGGGGAAGTATAAGGGAGGGGAAGTATAACGGAGAGAAACTGGGAAGTATAAAGGAGGTAAACGGAGAGAAACTGGGAAGTATAAAGGAGGTAAATTATAGAAGAGGGGTAAATATAAGGGTGGTGAAGTATAACGGAGGGGGAAGTTTAAGGGAGGGAAAGATATTCGAAAATCCGTCATTTATAATGTTTCTTGAACAAATAAGGGAAAACCCCCAAAAATCGTCTAAAATGGATGACGGCAGAAATGTGCGCAGAAGGGTCTTTTTTTATTATAGGAATTTATTTTTTTTAAATCCTTTTACACAGCTAGGATTCAGAAACCATTTTAACATATTTCCCCGCCTTTAGTTATTTTTCTACCTGCTTAAGACTTCCAAGAACCCTTTGTTTCAAAAAGAATGATTGCTAAAAATAGTATAAGTTTTCTTTCTAATCCTCCAACGGTATATTATTGAATTCTCAGATATTTTTTTTCTGAAAAATCATTTTTTCTATATATTTTCATGTACAAATAATTTTTCTAATCATAGAATAAAGACCAACACTTGGTCTTTATTTTATGTTCTAATAAAAAAAGAAAAAAGAAAAAAAAAAAGAATATTCACTATTTTGGCTTTCCAAAAATTACTTAGCCCAAAATAAAGTACTAGTTTGAAGAGCTTCGAACGAAAACTTCCTTAAATACAAGTAAAAATATAGGAGGGGGAAGTATAAAGGAGGGAGAAGTATAAAGGAGAGGAAGTACAACGGAGGATGAAGTTTCCTGAATGGGTTGTTTCCGACCCCCTAAATATGGTAGAGCAAAAAAATTGTAACGTAGCCTATAATTAATTTAAAATTGATGATTTCTACAAATCATAAAAAACCAAATATCAACATATTTTGTGACGAATTTGGGAGGGAAAAAATAAAAAATGGTGCCCAGGTGGCGCTACTTGTACTATAAACACGTTTTCACTCAACCTCTCATCAGTCAAAGACTATTCCTCGAAGTAAATATTTTCGTAGGCATATGTGACAAAAATTAACTCCCAATCTACCTCTATTATATCAATTATTTAAACAATTAAAAGCCCACAGAAGTCTCTAATCAGGTAAATAATATAAAATAATATTTTTTTAAACATCCTAACTCATTTTTTCGTTTTTCTTTAGTATAAACTATGGCTGATCCTTTGAGCATTCTTCGGCAATATAATGTCAACAAAAAAGAAATTATTGAAAAGGACGGAAATATTATATTTGGAGAGTTCTCCTGGCCGAAAAATGTTAAAACTAATTACATTGTTTACAGGTTAGTTTGATTTTATATTTAAAGTTTCTTAAAGAGAAATCATTGTAAAACCCTTTATGCACGGTTTTTAAAATTTTTGTTTTTGTTTTAGCACCGGGAAGGATAGAGCGCCCAAAGAATACTATACTTTAGAATGTTTACTTTATTTATTAAAAAATGTTCAACTTAGTCATTCAGCTTACGTTAAACAAGCAACTGTAAGTAGTTATTGGCGGTATATTCATATGAATAAGAATGTATTCATAAAGCTGTATGAATAAGCCCAACAGTATTTTATCAATTTTTGTGTTTTTCCAGTCGGAAAATACTTCTGTTGTGCGTCGTCCGGATAGAAGAGATTTATTGGCGTATCTCAATGGAGAGACGGTCACTTCGACAAATATTGACAAAAGTGCTCCTTTGGAGATTCCAACGCAGGTCAAACGTATGGCCGAGGATAACGTGGAGAGTCTGGCGAAAAAACCGCGTCTTGAAGAAAATCAGGTTCAAAGGGGAAAGCAGCAGCTTGCCGCACGTCTGGGAGCTCCTAAGGAAACTTCAGTCACAGTCACTAATATCAAGTATGTTATATATTTTTATTTCGTTTTTTATTTAGGATCTTTTTAGGTCATTGTCGGATGCGATGAGCGTTGAAAAAATCGCTGAAATCAAGGCGAAACGTTTGGCGACGAAAAGGATTACGATTAAAAGTCAGGATGATATACAGCTCGGTTCAGATCTTAAAGTTATGTACGATTTCGATGTTGGATTTACCAAAGATATCATGTCGAGGGAAAGACAGTGGCGGACTCGGACGACCATTCTTCAAAGTACTGGAAAGGTAAGAGGATTTGAGTTTTCTTTGGGAAACTTAGTAAATTTACATTTTGGCCACAATGGCAGAAACTTGCTCTTTTTTTGTCCAAAAACGACTCTTTTTACCAAATTTTTGGGCGGTTTTTCCGTTTATCAACCCTTGCTTCGTTTTCTTGATCGAAAATGTGTTTCATTGGGGGTTTTTCATTATTTTCTGCCTAAAAAAAACGCCCCTTTTACAAGATTTTGGGCTGTTTTCTACCTTTTGGACCCCAAGTTCTCCTTTTTATCAAATTTTAAAGTTTTCTCCAGTTTTTGTCCCAGTAGCTTTCTTTTTATCAACTTTTTTTTACTGAAACCTTAGTTTTTAATGAAAATTACACTACTAAGATCTACTTACTTAACCCTTTCGAGACCGCAGGCGACTATAGTTGCCATTTGCGCTTTTCGTTCGTTTTTCCACCTCTCTAAAAAATTTAATACCTTCGCTTCCCGTGGCGCTAGCGACATGCAAAAACTAGCAATCTGTTGGGGAAGAAATGAACTACGTGATGATCGCATCACTCGTCGCTTTCTGTACTTTGCTGGGCGCTGGAAGCGGTTGTGGAGAAGTGAGGGGCAAAGAGAGGGGAAAAGTGCTGTGCCAGTAGCGCAGAAAATCCGGCGTCAGACGCGGTCTCGAAAGGGTTAAACTTTGCCGTCGAAACGCCATTTTTATTCGATTTTCTGGTCAAGAATCCATTTTTTGGGGTTTTTCTGTCCTTTCACTTAAAACATCCCAAGATTTTCGGTTGTTTTTCTATATTTTGAGCAAAAGGCTTTTTTTCTTTAAATTTTAAGCAGTTTTCTTCAGTTTTGTGGCCAAAGTACACTCTTTTCACCACTTTTTGGAAGTTTTATTAATTTTTTGGTCAATACCTCTGGGCAGTATATCCTTAAAAGTTTAGTACCACTTTCCTACACAAAAACATCATTTTTATTTAAATTTTTGTGCGTTTTCTCAGTTTAAATCTGACTTTTTGGCCTCAACGACAGAAATTACTAATCTTATTCTTTTTTTGTTGATTTTGTTGTCGTTCTCTATATCTCTGGGTTGAGATTTTTTGTTGTTACGTTTTCCATGGACTTTTGCTTGAAAAATACCCATTTTGTCTTGGTTTTTCTGGATATTTGTATGTTTATCTTCTGGTTGAGAATTGAACATTTTATCGAGGTTTCTGTCTTTTTATTGCTGAAAATCCCATATTACCAGATTTTCTATTGTTTTCCCAAATTCTTACCCTTTTTAGAGCGTATTTCTTTTTTTTCTGGTCAAAAAACAACTGTTTTTCATATTTTTGGGGCCTTATGTCTTTCGTGTCTTTCCGCTAACTACAAGTTTTTAATTTTTGTTTAAAGGTTTTCGCCAAAAATGTTTTTGCCGTTTTACAAACGATAAGAGCGAGGGAGGAAGGTAGACATCGTCCTCCGCAGCCGACTCCGATCGTCACTCCAAGGACGAATCCGATCAAAGCCGTTCCTCAGCCGGCCGTCTACAATCGTTACGATCAAGAACGTTTCATCCGTCAAAGAGAAGGTAAATTTTATTTCTTTCTAATTTTAAAGTATATTAAACATCTTTTATAGAAACTGAGGGATTCAAAATCGATACTATGGGTACTTATCATGGTATGACGCTTAAATCCGTAACGGAGGGTAATCAGCCGAAAAAGCCGCCAGCGATTACACCTTCGCATCATCCTCATCAAAATCAACCTCAAACCAACCCTAGTCCCGTCGTTTCTACAGCTCAAGTAAGTTTTAGATTTCTTTTTTTTATTATTTACTAAAATTATTTTGTAGGCAAGATTAAATGCTTCGGTTATGCAGAACAAACGAGTTTCAAGGACTCCGATAATCATAATACCTTCGGCAAATACTTCGCTTATAACTATGTACAACGCTAAAGAAATCCTTCAAGATTTAAGGTAAAATTTTAGACAGATTTCAGTAAAGATGGGGTTTTTCTGTCAAAAAACCAAGAAAAACTCCCAAAACTCCTTTAAAATAGGGTTTTTCTGTCAAAAAATTGAGCAAAAATCCTGAAAATCCTTTTGGGTTTTTCTGGTAAACCCCCAGACATCTAAAAATACTAAAATGTGGGAAATATAATGTATCGTTTTTGAAGTCTAAAGTACCCTCTGAACCCAGGGAAACTTAAAAATAATGTTTTTTTCTGTCTAAAAACCGTGGAAATCTTTTTAAAATCCCTGAAAAATAGTTCTTTTTTTGTCAAAAAATCGAGGAAAACTGCCAAAAAAAACCAAGAAAATATCCCAAAAATCAAATTATCCACATAAATTTTTTAACTTCCTTGACCCTTTTGAGACCGCGTCTGATGCCGGATTCTCTGCGCTACTGGCGCAGCACTTTTCCCCTCACTTCTCCACGACCGCTCCCAGCGCCCAGCAAAACGCAGAAAGCGACAAGTGATGGATCATCACGTAGTTCATTTCTTCCCCAGCAGATTGCCAGTTTTTGCATGTTGCTAGCGCCACGGGAAGCGAAGGTATTACATTTTTTAGAGAGGCTTCCCGCTGGCGCCGCTGGGCAACTAAAGTCGCCTGCGGACTCGAAAGGGTTAATGGAAGTTAAAAACTTAGCATGGACGTTTATTCAAGGTTTCTTTTCTCTCTTTCCCGTGGTTATTTATCAAGCTTTTCGTGGGTTGACTTAGGGAACCCCTAAACTATAAATTTCTTAATAAAAATTATAACTTTTTTTTTCCCTTTTAGATATGTTAGTACGGAAGAAAAGAAACAGCTTGGCGAAAAACGTGCGAACGAAGTTTTACTTCAGCGGAGAAAAGACGGAAACCTTACCGTCCCATACCGTGTGATCGACAATCCCGGAAAACTTAGCCAAACCGACTGGGACCGTGTTGTCGCCGTCTTCGTCATGGGACCTGCATGGCAGTTCAAAGGATGGCCCTGGAACGGCAATCCAGTTGAAATCTTCTCAAAAAGTACCTAAATTCTTAAAAAATATAAAAACTAATTTTTTTTTAAGTTTGTGCATTTCATTTGAAATACGACGAAATGAAATTGGACAACAACGTCGGCCGATGGGCCGTTTGCGTCCTTCAACTTTCCAGGACCAAAAGACATTTAGATCGAGCATCTCTTATGGTTTTCTGGGAAAAACTAGATAAGTAAGTTCCTATTTTAAACCTCAATTTTTTATTAATTTATTTTTTTTATAGACATATGATCAAATTTAAGCCACACCTACGCTTCTGAAGAAATTTTCCGTTCTTTTCACCATTAGTCGTCGTTTATAGACAATAATATTTTATTAATTTGACCCTGTCAATATAAGAATTTCAATTTTAAATTCATGTATATAATATTGTAAATAATTAAAAATTGAAAAATTTTATGTATGAGTGGAAAAAATAACATTTTTTCGTCTCCTCAATTTGACTTATTTTATAAATAAAAAATGTAACAGACTTTTTTTTTTTAAATCAACTTATAAGAAATCTTAAATTTTAAGTTTTTCCATTCATAGGAACTTAGATTTATATAATCTAACTAAAGATTCCTCCACCCCTAGCATTATATTTTCGTACCAGTTAAAATATTATTTTAATTGTAAATTATTTTGTAAATAGCACTTTAGGATATGTAAATATTTAAAGAAAATTAGGAAATCAATTTTTCTTTTTGTATTATTTTTCTCTAGGTTTGTTTAGTTAACCTTTTATGCATTATAAAGAGTTTATGTAATATTATCAAAAAATAAACCCTTAATAAACAGAAATTTTTTTTTCTTGAAGTCATTTTTTTGGTTTATTTTAATGCTTGTCCTTAAACTCCCTTTTATTGAGAAGCTACAAAACGCCTAAAAACATGCAGAGAATTTCATGGTCAGAAAAATGTAAAATCGATCCTCTGGGTCGAAAAAATTGAGAAAAACGATAATCAAATGAAGGTTTGACGAAAAAAAACGCCATAATATCTGGAGTTGTCATAAAATAAACAAAAAAAAAAAATCTTGAAGACAGATTATTGAAAATAGTGTTTTTTGTGATAGAATTTCAAGAAGTTTAGCAAGAAAGGAGAAAAAACTGATTGTTTTCATTGGTTGGGAAAACTGTGAAATCTCTGGGTCAAAAAAATCCAGGAAAAAACACCAAAAGGATTTTTTGGTGGGAAAAAAACTGCTTTTTGGTGGTACAGATTTCCTTCTGTAAGAAGTTTCCTCGATGCAAAAGCACGAAAACGCCTGAATATTATGTAAGAGAGGGTTTTTTGATCGAAAACTGCAATTGATCCTATAGCTTGAAAACAACCAAAAATTTTTTAAAATGAAGGTTTCTTGGTGTTTCATGACTAAAATCTTATGATCAAAAGGCGATTTACAATATTTTAATTTCGTGTACCTAGAAAAAAGTTTGCAGGTGTTGACCATTAGGTCAAAATTACCCCCGTTTTCGTCAGATTCTCCCTTCTTTTTAAAGGGGAAATTTTCCGTCTCGGCAAGTATTTCTTAAAAGGAATGATACTTGAAAATGATATATCGCTGGGTGGATTCCCATTCTTTTCCCTAAGTGGTGGGCGTTCTTTTTCGACAATGGGAGACACCTGGGAAACCTTTTCTCACTCTTTTGCCCCGAATGTACCGCCACTCTTTAACGCCTTGTTAACAAGAGATACCCTCTTTTTTCAATGGACTACTCAAGCGGCAGAACTTCTTTTGACTCTGAAGAAGCCATTCATTGTACGACTTTGCTTCTGGGATAAAACGCTAAACTAAAAATCCAACCAGATTAAAATTTTTCAATTTTGTAAAATGCTAAATTTTTAAGAGATTTTTTTTTTGTTGAAAAGGTGAAACTTTTCTTAGCTGAATGAAGTTCATTCAGCTCATTAGCTGGATGAATATCACTCAAACGTCAAAACATATTTTGAAATGGCGGCGAGTTCAAAACATCCTTTAATCCTTTGATCCTTAAATAATTCCCAAAACTCCCACATTTCGTCCCCCATAATCTCTTTAATCCGAGTCAAAACTTTTCGGCACCTTTGGGCCGCCGAACTGAAGAGGCCCGGGCACCAGGTGCAGCCCATTGTCCGAAAAATACAAATAGTATCCAGGGCTTCTGAAGATCATTTCATAACTTTTACAAGGCAACTCAAAAAAAGAGGGAATTTAGGGATGAATGAAAAACTCGATGAATGAAACCTCTTGACATTAGAGCCTTTGCCTTTTGTCGCCTTTTACTGAATGAAATCCTCTTCGAAATCATCAGAGCAGAAAATGACCATCACCTCCATTTTCAGGTAGCCCTACGCATTTACTACTAATGCTATTTGCATCCACAACACCCAGAACACCCTATTCCCAAACATTTTCAACTTTGGAAAATGAAACTTCCACATTTTTTAAATAAAATAATAAATCAGCTGATTTTAGGAAAATGACACTTCCAGATTTTTAAATAAAATAATAAATCAGCTGATTTTAGGAAAATGACACTTCCAGATTTTTAAATAAAATAATAAATCAGCTGATTTTAAAGTTCAATATAATTCAATAAAAAAAAGGAAGAATTTCTATTGAAAAGGACATTTTTTTGCAATTTATTAAAATAAATAGGTAACTATAAATTCTACTATCTGTTAAATTAGTTAAATTAAACGTTAATTTATTTATTATTAACTTGTTAATCTCGAAATCCAAGATGGCTGATTCAACCGTAGCCCACAATTGGCACCGTTAGCGGTCTATTTCTAACCTAACAGTACGGTTTCACTTCAATTTCGAAATATCATCCGTTTTTCTAAAGTAAAATCCATTTTTTCTTTAAATTTTTATAAGTTATAAGTTTAGAATGTTTTTATTTTACATCGATACGGGTGGGGAAGAGAAGTAATAATTAAAATATTTTTATTTTAGCTGTTTTGTCGAAAATCGTATATCTAAATAAAAACGGATTCATATTTTTATCAAGTAATTTATAATTTTATTTATTTTTTAATAGTTTTTAAGTTTATTTATGGTAATTAAAGGGCTTTTTCCTGCAATAAAAACATAAAAATGGGGTTCTTTTGAGATTAGTGGGAAAAATGTCATTTTCCCGCAAAAAATTGAGAATCAATGAAACTTAATGTTTTCATTTTGCCCTTTTCTTAAGGCTTCCTAGAAAATCCTTCCTTGACGCTATTTATAAACCCCCTCCGTTTTTTCCTATTTTTTACCTCAAGGAGTCCTCGAACGGAGGGATCTCATTGGCTAATACACAATCCTCGATTTTCACTTAAAACCTTGATTAAGTTAAAGCTCACCCATCCTTTTGGTTAAGGGGGATCATGCCTCGGAAACATTTTGTTTTAAAAACAAGAGATCGCAGCACTTTCGCCCCTAAAATTACTTTCCTATATTTCAGCACTAAAAATCGTCGGAAAATGTCTTACAAAAGCTCGTTCTCATTATTTTGGGAATGTCTAGGCGGTGTTGGGAGCAGTTTTTCCAAAAAAGTTTTTCTTTGGAAAATGGAAAAATTACTTTTCGACTAAAACATTAAAAAAAAAAAAAAAGAAAAAGAACGCAAAGGAATAAGAATAAACGAATTTCCAAACCTAAAAGGTATCACGTTTTCCTCATAATTCACCGCGGTTTCAAATACAATCGTCATATGCTAGGGAAGCAATTTTACAAAAATCCCACAACAATCACATACAGCTAATTTACCCCCACATTATAATTCTTCGTCGGGTGAAAACGACTCGGATAGGGGAAACGAAAAAAGGGGGTCCATTTCGTATAAAAAATTACAGAAAAGGACAAACATACGAGCACGCGTTTCCCCGCCATTAAATCCTTAGCACAGGCAGATGTCGACGGGACACTTTCGGGGCGAGGTTTTTAAACCCAAAAATATTATTCCCTTTTCTTCACTGCAGCTGAATCCTACCAATTATAATATTATCCGATTTTCTCCTATTTTTCGACGTCGTCCTATTGTCCGAAAATTGTTAAAAGGGATTTAAAATTCTTTTTTACTCTGAATGGAACTCGGGATAAATGTCATCATTACAATAATGTCGAAATCAAGCCGCCTTTAAATGCGACAATATTCCCAAAATATGAGTTTTATAACTAAATGGATTATACAATAATCACCCTCTGGTAGAGAAAAAAAAAGAAAAAAAAAGAGGCCAATTTTCGTACTTTTGGAGAGAATTTCTTCGGTTTTTTGGCCCTAAAACGCCTATTTATGCTCGTTTTCCTGTTTTTTTTTTTTTTTTTTTTTTTTGGCCTGGAAATCTACCTTTTACTTCATTTTTGCTAGTTTTCTCGGCTTTTCGTACAGCCCTTTTGGAGAGAATTTTTTCGGTTTTTTGGCACGAAAAACCTATTTATGCTCGTTTTCCTCGTTTTTTGGCCTGGAAATCTAACTTTTACTTATTTTTTGCTAGTTTTCTCGGCTTTCGTACAGCCCTTTTTGGAGAGAATTTCTTCGGTTTTTTGGCCCGAAAACATCTATTTATGCTCGTTTTCCTCGTTTTTTTGGCCTGGAAATCTAACTTTTACTTCATTTTTGCTAGTTTTCTCGGCTTTTCGTACAGCCCTTTTTGGAGAGAATTTCTTCGGGTTTTTGGCCCGAAAACACCTATTTACGCTCGTTTTCCTCGGTTTTTTGGCCTGGAAATCTAACTTTTACTTCATTTTTGCTAGTTTTCTCGGCTTTTCGTACAGCCCATTTTGGAGAGAATTTCTTCAGTTTTTGCGCCCGAAAACACTTATTTATGCTCGTTTTCCTCGTTTTTTTTGGCCAGGAAATCAAACTTTTACTTCATTTTTGCTAGTTTTCACGGCTTTTCGGACAGCTCTTTTTGGAGAGAATTTCTTCGGTTTTTTGGCCCGAATACACCTATTTATGCTCGTTTTCCTGGTTTTTTTGGCCTGGAAATCTAACTTTTACTCCATTTTTGCAAGTTTTCGCGGCTTTTAGGCCCGGAAAACTTATATTTACCACATTTTATCTTGTTTCCCTAAATCGTTGGGTCAAGACAATCCCTTTTTATAGAATTTTAAGGATTTCCCCCCATTTTTTCGGCCGAGAAACACCCCTTCCACAAAATTTTCGGGCGTTTTCCTCTGGTTTGGACAACTCAAAATCCTTCTATTTATCGATTTTTTGCCCTAAAGACCCAAAACCAGAATTTTGTTAGTTTTCCTCAATAAACCAAGAATCCAGAGATCTCGTTTTAGCAGATTTTCGGCAGTTTTATTTGTTTTAAGCCCAAAAAAGACCAAAACCAATGATCAAAAAACTGGAATTTTGAGGCCTGGCATTATGGCGATTGCCCCCCTAGGAGGTCAAAAAATAATTTTAAATTTTTTTCTATCAGTTAGCAAATAAACTGCTTGAGTCTAAGCATTTTATTTGTTTATTTTACCCTGATTCATACTTATTTTGATTAATTTTATGTCCAAGGTTATAATCCCAACAAAAAGATTTCTTTCCACAGTAGGACTTGGAAACTTCGCCTAAGATCCTTCACTTTTTTTACTCCCAACGCGATTTTTGTTTGTTGGTTTTCCCACATTCCGCTGTCACAACCTTTTTTCACCTGTTGTTCATCTATCAGACCGTAAGTCTTATCTAAATCACGTCAAACCGTTTCGCTATTGGGTTTTAAAAAATATAAAAGACCTTTTTTGTGTAGGAGAACTGACAAAAAAATATTAGGATCAGCAAATAAGTTAAATATATTTATTGGACCGAGGGTTGTTTGTTCTTGTTGAAAAAAACCAACAATGGATCCCTTGGGAAGATTTACCTGGTCAGAAACCTTCGGCTAATAAATATCACGTCAAACTAATCTCATCGGTAAACAACAGTTAATCATAATGCAGGAGTTATGTCTCCATTTAGAAAAGCCGGAGTTAACAGTCTTCCCCCTGCCCTAATTTTGAAGGCAGTTTAGAGGATTATCATAATGTACAATGGGGAACAAAATGCGGCAGTTATAGTTATATTTTATAGCTTCAAGCTGTAACGTATTTCAATTGCTTTACGATTGTCTTTTGATTTTCAGGATGAACCGTCGGAAAAAAAGTTTTAATCGAAACCCTGGAGGTTCGACCATTTTTAATGGCCCTATCTGTAATGGTGTTCATCCATTAGATCTTTCTTCAAAAGGTACTCGTTTTCAGGTTTCCACTTGGTGGTATTTTATTTATTTTTAGCTAAAGCGGAGAAGCCTTACGATAAACCGCCTACCCAAGTCTACTACTATTACGACTCAGATGACGACAGGGACGTCGAAGATCGCGTTTTACTCCCGAAGAACACTCAAGATGTAAAATAACTCCTTATTTTTGATCTCTAATTTTTTTTTTTTTTTTAGGATGAATTTTATTTTCGGACGAATCAAAAGTTTAAGAAATACTTAGAAGAGAGAAGAGAAGTCGTTGTAAAAAAAAGGCCGAAACCCGTCCCGAAGACTTCGGAAAGCTACGAAAGCGAATTTTTCTTTACTCGTTTTCCCTCACCGAAGCTGAAATTGAGGAAGATCTCAAAATTATAAAAGAAGCCGTTTCTAATTAACATTTTTTGTTATGAAGTTCTTACTTCGTTTTTTTTTTTTTGTATTTTTAATATTCGTTACTTTCATTTTTGATTTTTTATAGTAAAAAAATTTTTTTTTAAACTATTTTATAATTTTAACCTACTAAGCCCTCTCCTAAAAAGTCCTGTGATTTCCCAAAAGTACTGGTTTGAAGAGCTTCCAACGAAAACTTCCTTAAAGAGAAGTAACAATATAGGAGGGGGAAGTATAACGGAGGGGAAGTATATGGGAGGGGAAGTATAACAGGGGGGAAGTATAAGGGAACGAAAGTATAACGAAGGGAGGGAAATTATAAAGGAGGGGGAAGTATAAAGGAGGGAAAGAATAAGGGAGGAGGAAGTTATTTTTTTTTTCGAAAAATTTTCCGGTTTTATTTATTTTTTTTTTTAAATTTTCTAAGTTCTTTTTTTCGAAAATTTTTGTAAGTGTCAAGGTAGAAATAATGGGCTCTTTGGCCTAGGGATGTGCCTCTCGTAATGGGTAGAAATATGAAATTTCTCCATACTAAAAAGAAATAATAATAAAAAAGTGGCAATTTTTTACACCAAAAATTCTTAAAAAATATAAGCAGCAATTGGTGAAAATTTGGTGAAAATCGGACCAACTGCAACGGTTCGGCCGCAGAGAATTTTTTAAAATTTCAAACAGCCATATCTCCACCATTTTTTTCGAAATTTAAAAATCGCCCTCGTTACATTTTCTTCACCGGCTAAAGAAATTTGTGTGAAAATTTGGTGAAAATCGGATGAAAACTGTGGCCGTAAAGTGGAAAAAAATGCTACGGCCGGCCGGCACCACAGACAAAGTTTAGATCGGTATGTTTTAATTATTTATTGTTTTCATTGTCAAGTCATCTGACTCTCAGTTTTAAAAGTGTCTCGCGTCGAAGAACGTAAATTTAAATTTGCTTATAATTTTGTAAATAAATTCGTTCAAAAGATCTTAAAAATTTTTAAGATCTTTGAACGAATTTATTTACAAAATTATAAGCAAATTTAAATTTACGTTCTTCGACGCGAGACACTTTTAAAACTGAGAGTCAGATGACTTGACAATGAAAACAATAAATAATTAAAACATATGTTTTTACATCTCATTCGATTTGACCCTCCGGGGTCTTGAAGAAGCCCGACGTGGAGGGTATCACAATAACTTCTTTAAGAAAGTTAAAAATGTTAAATTTATAAGATTTTTTTCCCGAAATTTAAATAGCAGGAGGAGCAAAATTTGCTCAAAATTTGCTCAATTCAAATATCATATTTAATATGATATTTGCATCGACTAGACGGACATCAAAGTGGGAGATTATTGAATCTGATCCCTTATTAGATATTAGTAACTTGGCCTAATTAATTCGAGAACTGGTGCATATATTTTGACCTAAACATCGGGAAGATTTTCTGGATTTCCCCCAAAAAACTACAATTTTAGGATTGCGGAAAAACTGCCAGGCCAAGGAAAAGAGGAAACGTGAAGCGTACTCCAATGACGTCACGTTCCCCCACCCGTCCCGTTCGTATCACAATTGAAAAAGACAATTTTCAAAAAAAAATCAGTTCCGAATGTTTTTAATAAAAGATTGAACAATTGAAGTGGAGTGCAGTGAATGTCCGGAAGATTTAATCATATAATAGGGTGGACATTGTTTGCTCAAGTCATGCGGTCTGCGCTTTTGGTGAGGCATCTTTGATTAAAAAATGCGTTTAATTTATTATAAAGCGCCAAGTTTAATTGCGAATCGCTTAGTTAATACGGTCCATTAGTTTCATTATGATCGTCAAACGAGGGACATCTGTATAAAAAGAATAAGAATGTGGGGAAAGAAAAAAAACGGAATGACGTGTAGCAATTAATGTCGCCCATAATTTAATTCCGAGCTACAATAGATTAGCGATAAATGTTCAGTGTCTGAGGGTAGTGTAAGGCAATATTGAATCTGTTCTCCCCCCTTCAGTCCATTGTCATCGGGGCAATTCATTAGGAGGCCACTAGAGTGCGTGAAATCCGGTTGAAAAGGAGTCTTTGACGAATACTCAATAGAATCCCGTTGGGGGGGAGAGAAAAGAGTATTATAATAAACACCCGGACGTTTTTACTGGGAATGAGGGAGAACCGTCGCGAATTAATATTTAACATGTTGACAATGAGTAGCCTCTTTCGATATTGGATTGGGGATTTCTGAGATACAGGTGGTAAATTCTGAGTCACTGCAGTCTATAAAAGAGATGGAAAAAAATATAGGATAAGCCCAGACGGGGGCTTTTGCCGATTTGCCTTAGCACCTTTATCAAGGATGTCTCTTGAATCGAAAACCTTGAAAAAGGGGTGTTTTCGGCCCGAAAATTTAGTAAAAAGTGTGTGTTTGAGAAGGAAACCACCAAAGGGTGTGTTTTTGACAGAAAGATCGAGAAAAAAAGAGGATGTTGCTTAAACAAAGTTTAAGTTTAGTTTAAACAAAACAATGTAAAAAAGGAAAAAAACGGGGTTTATTAGCCCGTCGGGCGAAGAACAGTCGAAAAACGCTCTTAAAAGGTGTTTTTGGCGAAAACACACGTTCACAAAAAAAAAAAAAAAAAAAAATGCCAAACAAGTGATTCTTTGCCTAGAAAAAAAAAAGATCAAAACGCTGGATAAGGTAGAAATGGGCGTTTCTCTGACCAAGGAAAGCACTAAAAATCCAGTAAAATAGCGTTTCTTGCCACAAATACTTTGAAAAACGCGTTTGGCGTTGTCTTTCAAACGCGCCCAAAAAAGGCGTTTCTCGGAGGAAACAGGGCGAAAACCTAGAGTAAAGAGTGTTGTTTATCAGTTAAAAGACCGTGGAAAAAATTAAAAATTTTGGCAGAAAAAATTCTTTCGAAAAGTACGTCTTTCTTAGAAACGAACCCGATGAACTCCTTTTTCACTGAATTTTTTGGCGGTTTTCTTGGTTTAGAGGCCCTGAAATTCCAATAACCACATTTTTTCCCCTTTGTCTTTCAACCAAAAAACTTCTTTTTTCCAAAATTTTCAAGTGTGCCTCTCCTAAAAATCCGATTTTAAGGAATTTCCTGACCAAGAAACTCCTTTTTTACAGGATTCTTTGCCCGGTTTCCTGGAGTTTTTGGGCAGAAAGACCAAAAAAACTCTAGTTCCTAGTGCCAGGTCCTCTAAACCTATGAAACCGGCAAAAAATTCAGTCAAAAAGGTGTTTCTCGGGCAAAAAACACTTAAAATGGTGTTATAAGGAAAGGCACAAGTTTTTGCCGAAAAACGCCCTTTTCAGGTGACCAGATTTTTTTTGCCGTTTCCCTAGTTTTTGAGGTCTTGTAATCCCAATTTTACATATTTTTGTTCGTTTTTTCCTTATCTTTTATCCTAGAGACCCCATTTTTTTACCCTATTTAGCCTTTCCTTCAGTATTTTGGCCTAAAAACACCCGTGGTGTTTCATTCTTTCGAAAAGCTAATGTCACCTCCGTTAGTTTTGTAAATAAAAACCTCAAATGTCATAATATCGATCTGACAATATTTGACCAATTTACAAGCGACATATTGAATGATGTGCGTTTCAATATGAATGATTAAGATTAATTCATTGAATTTTGTTAGCTTACAATTAGGTTTTATTGGGTTTACGAATAGAAAGTGATGACTGGTGGCCGCGCGTCGAGGGGATTCAAAAGCGGGGGATGATAAAAGAGAAGAGGGTTGCCCTAATAATAAAACGCAAGATTAAACACTAAAAACAATTTTAAAACAAGAAACAAAAATGTTTTCTCCACTATCGAAGCATCTGCGTTGTCTCGTGTCCTTTTATTTCTATTATTTAGCGTTTTAAAACAGGTTTAGCCAATGAACCGTTGATAAATAGACGAAAATTTCAACAAAACCACTAAACAAACCCTCTTTTCAAAAGAAGAGTTTTTAGAAGAAAAAACGTTTGACAAAAGTATCCATTACCGCTAATCCTGAAGTATTTGTCACGTAATGCGCTCCGGGGTTTTTGTAGCCCCTCCTCTATTCAAAAAGTTTTCCACCCCAGGTAACGTTATAGTCGAACCGATGTGGTCACACTTAAGGTATTAGCGGTTAGATACACGTGCCAAATCCGTTGTTGTGGGAGTATTTTCATTGTTATTTGAAACTTTTGTTGACCACTGTTCCTGATCTTAAAAGCCGAAATTTTATGAAAACCCTCTGGGAGCAATGGATGACACATACGATGGCTACGGTTTTAACTTCCTTAAAGAAGTTATTGTGATACTCTCCACGTCGGGTTTTTGGGGAAGGGTCTTCAGACCCCGGAGGGTCAAATCAAATATTGATCTTTACCGATCTCAACGTCTTTGGTGCCGTCCGGCCGTAGCATTTTTTTTTCTGAACACTTTACGGCCACAGTTTTCAACCGATTTTCACACAAATTTCTTTAGTCGGAGAACAAGAATGTAATGAGGGCGATTTTTGAATTTCGAAAAAATGGCGGAGATATGTCTGTTTGAAGATATTATCTGCTTGAAATTTTAAAAAATTTGTTGCGGCCGTAGGTTCGATTTTCACCAAAGTTTCACCTTATATTTTTTACTCTCTCCCTATATTTTTTAAGAATTTTTGGTGTAAAATAAATTGGCATTTTTTAAAATTAATTACCATTTTAGTAGGGAGAAATTCCATACTTCCACGCCTAACGAGAGGGAGCTCTCTTGGGCAAAAATCCCATTATTTCTACCTTGATACTTAAAAAAATAACTTAGAAAATTTTTCGAAAAAAAAAAGCTCGGAAAATTAAAAAAAAAAAAACTTGGAAAATTTTCGAAAAAAAAACTTCCCTCTCCGTTACTACCCCCTTCCTTATACTTCCCCTCCCTTATACTTCCCCCTCCGTTATACTTCCCCTCCGTTATACTTTCCCCTCTTTTATGCTTTCCCCTCAGTTATACTTCCCCTTCTTTATACTTCTCTTCCGTTATACTTCCCCCTCCTAATACTCCCCCTCCTTTGTACTTCCCCCTCCTATATTGTTCCTTCTCTTTTAGGAAGTTTCCGTCGGGGCCAGCTCCAGACTAGTACTTTTGGTCCGAGAAACATATTCTTCTCTAAGAAACATACTTTTTTTTCGTATAAAAATACATCTGAAGATGAGAGAAACAATAAACAGGAATTAGGCTTAATTAAATCGCAAAATTTAAAAAAAACTTGGAAAATTTTTCAAAAAAAACTTCTCTCTCCGTTATAACCCCCTCCCTTATACTTCCCCCTCCGTTATGCTACCCCCTCCCTTATACTTCCCCCTCCGTTATGCTACCCCCTCCCTTATACTTCCCCCACCGTTATAATTTCCCCTCCTTTGTGCTTTCCCCTCAGTTATACTTCCCCTTCCTAATACCCCCTCCCTATAGAAGTATAGAGAAACAATAAACAGGAATTAATTTCATCAGGTTAACTAAAAAAGAGAAAGAGCAATAAACGGAGTTTTTTGGCCAAAAACTGATTAAAACTCCCAAAATACCTAGGCATACCAGAGAAACTACAGTAAACCTTTTGGGGGAGAAAAAGGTGAAGAAAATATTAATTAATAACGGATTACCCAGTGCATGTGAGGATGAATATTAGTATTCACACGGAGGCGTTAATGGACAATATTAACTTTATTAAACTCTTATTGTATGAAAAAGTTTCCCAGGGTTTAGGAAGCTCCCATCATTATTTCTCTTTTTTAATCTCGAACAATTCAAGCATTAAATTAGAGGTGTTGAGGGTACCCCCTCGCTTTTATTCTTGTGTGGATGATTCACACCTCGGGGGTAGAAGGTGCCAGGGAGGCCACGCGGCCGGAAGTAGTAGGCGTGCCACCGTCCTCTTTTCTATTTTAAAAACTGTTGCCAAACAATGGCTTCCACGGTTTTTATTAGGCTGATTGTCACGACTTTAGGCCCGTCCACCCCTTAACGGAAGTGGAACCCTATTTAGGAATGACTTAGGAATGACTCCGCCACAATCAGCCTAACAAGAACGCGTGCCAGTCAAACTCTTATTTAGTACAATTTATTATCTTCTTCCAGGAATTTTCATCAGGTTAACTAAAAAGAGAAGAGCAATAAACGGAGTTTTTTGGCCAAAACTGTTAAAACTCCCAAAATCTAGGCATACAGAGAAACTACAGTAAACCTTTAGGGGGAGAAAAGGTGAAGAAAATATTAATTAAACGGATTACCCAGTGCATGTGAGGATGAATATTAGTATCACACGGAGGCGTTAATGGACAATATTAACTTTATTAAACTTATTGTATGAAAAAGTTTCCCAGGGTTTAGGAAGCTCCATCATTATTTCTCTTTTTTAATCTCGAACAATTCAAGCATTAAATTAGAGGTGTTGAGGGTACCCCCTCGCTTTATTCTTGTGTGGATGATTCACACCTCGGGGGTAGAAGGTGCCAGGGAGGCCACGCGGCCGGAAGTAGTAGGCGTGCCACCGTCCTCTTTTCTATTTTAAAAACTGTTGCCAAACAATGGCTTCCACGGTTTTTATTAGGCTGATTGTCACGACTTTAGGCCCGTCCACCCCTTAACGGAAGTGGAACCCTATTTAGGAATGACTCCGCCCAACACAGAACGCGTGCCGTCAAACTCTTATTTAGTACAATTATTTCTTCTTCCTTTTCATTTTTTCCCCAACGTTAAAATGTATACTTTTGCTTAATTTCTTTTAAATCCCTTTTTCTTTTTCATATTTAAACCCTTTTATAATTTTGGATAAAAAAACATCCTTTTATGGGAATTTTGGGCTATAGCCTATACCAGAAAGAAGTTTTCGCAGTGATTGGTTCAAAATGCGGTCTAGTCTCCAAGGAACGACAGTTTTTCCAGCTTTTCAGACGTTTCCCACAATCTTCCAGCCGAAAAAGAGCAATTTCTGATTGAGCAAATATCCTCATTATTTCTGCAGAGAACCTCCTTTCAAGGACATTTCCAACAGTATTTTGGTGCTGAATAGCGGTCTAGTTTACAAGGAACTTTTTCCAGCTTTTCTGACGTTCTTCATGATTTTCCAGCAGAAAGAGCAGTTTCTGAAAACTCGAGCCTAAGAAATTCCGGTTGAAGCAGATTTTCAGGCTATTTTTTGCTTACTTTCTGCAGAGAATTTTGAAGGACCATTTTTCACAGTGTTTTGTACTCTTTAGTAAAAGAAACACTCATTTTATACGATTTCTCGACGTCCCTAAATTTTCTGGAATCTTGGGAATTTTTTTTTCCAAACATTTCAAAGGTACTTTAATTACAGCGGTGACTGCAGGACATTGAAATATGAGCAGTTCGATTTCCCTCATATTAATATCATTGCGGCAATGAAATTTCAAGTGGTCACATTCTAAACTGTCAGAAGTTTCTTTGTTGTCGTTTCTAATAATATGTCAACCGAATTCGGATTCCTATCATAGTTGGAGGGCATTAGCATAAAGAAACCGTCCCTTTTTTTAATAAAGGGACAATCAGAAACGCATTCAAAACTTGGTGAAGTAACCGAAGAAATATTTAATAAACGTCATCAACCCTCAAAAAAAGGGGTTCGAACGAAGAACCGCCTTCGACACGCCCATACCAATGAATGCTCGAGCGTTCGTGAAAAATGAAATATGGCCGGCTCTTCAGTAACGGATTAAACGTCCCCTGAATTTCTTTTTTGCCCGGAACCACAGAGCGAAATTAGAAAATTAGAAACCATCAAACATATTTTTCCATCTTCTGAAAGGGTATGTCAGGAGGACAATGAAGTAAAAATCAAGATCTAAATCGCTTTTGATTTTTTTGTAAGATCTCTTACCACTTATTACCCTTCAGGGTTATCCCAAACCATTCATCCTTAAGTATACCTTCAAAAGTACCTTTTGTATCATTTTAAAACACCGGCAATTTTTTTAAAAAAAGCCGTTGAATGTATTTTTTTTCTTCACAGATTTTCTTCCAAAAAAACATCCAGTTAACCAGATTTTTGACATCTTCCTAGGTTTTAAAGTTCTAGGTTTCAGTGGTTTTCCTCAGATTTTGGGGAAGAAACACCCATTTTACCAGATTTTTAGATGTTTTCTTAGTTTCTACGGCATTAAAATCCAAATTTTCTCCTATTTTGCAACGTTTTCCTCTTTATCTAGGATCAAAAACGCTTTTTTTAACAGATTTTTTCTGTTCTCTCCTCAAAATAAAACTATTACAGTCAGCTGATCAAAATCTACTCTCTTGCACAAATTTGGACGAACATACTTACGACCCTGTGGTAAAATTTCTTTCATCCCGGTTTATGGGGTCCTCAAAAATCTGTTAAAAGTTTAAGGCCTTCAAAACCTTCAATACCGGCAAAAAATCCAAATAAAAAGATTTTATTTGTCCGAAAAACTTTGAAAATCTTTGGAAAATCTGGTCAAATGTGTGTTTCTGGAGGAAAAAAACTGGGCTTTATGCTCCAAAATAGGGGTTTTTTTGCCGAAAAACTGAGAAAAACCGGTGGCTAAGATTTCCATCACCCCGGAGGCGTTTTTTCCTAATAGATGAATCAAAATAAAACACAATTTTTCAAAGAATTTTTTTACATAATTTTGGGACGTTTTTCTCGTTTTTCAAACTCTCAAAACCCCAATTTACTGGATTTTCAGGAGTTTTTCCTGGGTTTCCACCGAGAAAACCCTCGCATGATGCAGTACTTTTTCCTCGTTTTTCAAACTCTCAAAACCCCAATTTACTGGATTTTCAGGAGTTTTCCTGGTTTTCCACCGAGAAACCCTCGCACATGATTGCAGTACTTTTCCTCGTTTTGCAAACTCTCAAAACCCCAATTTACTGGATTTTCAGGAGTTTTTCCTGGTTTTCCACCGAGAAAACCCTCACATGATGGGGACGTTTTCCTCGTTTTCAAACCCTCAAAACCCAATTATTGGATTTTCGGGAGTCTAACTCCGTCATTGGCCGAGATACACCCCTTTAAATGGATTTTTTTTTTTTATATAAAATAAAACTCAATTTTTTAAAGAATTTTTTAGGGTGACTCCTTGAGGTGATTTTGTGCGGTTGATATTTCAACTGCATTTGACATTTAAATGACTTCTTGCTTTTGATTAGCACTTTTCTCTAGGTAGCTTTGTTGACCTTTCATTAAGTAGAGAAACATAACACCAAACAGCTCTTGTTAATCAATGCTCAAGCACTATACATCACATTATGATGGCCATTGATCCGTAATATTGCCGACCGTGTTTCCTTTGTGTATGTTTACAATATTCTTTCTCTCTCTCTCGCCTACTTCAGAGCCACCCTCCATGACTAATAGCTGTTTACAACCCTCGCATTTTTTCGAGTAGTAGGGGGTTAACTATTTAGGGGTGGGGATAGTTCATAGGGGCAAGACGAGGGTCGAAATTCGCCAGTTGAGTGAGTTGAACGCAGTGGAAGAACTGAAGAAGAATGTCGCGATCGTTTTTCGTCGATTCGCTCATCGGGACGAAACCTCCGGCTCCGGCGCCTGTTTTTCCGGCTGGATATTTTTTCTCTTTGATGCCTCCTTACTACAGGCCTTACTGGAGCCCTCCTCCCAACTGGGAAGAACCCATAATCCGTCCTAAAGCCATCAAAAGTTCTGAAGATGTCAAACCTATGACACCATCTCCTCCTCCTAAAGGTAGCTTATAATTTTATAATTTAAAATATTAATTTAAGATTTTAGAAGATTACTCGAGAGTGGCTGTAAAAAGGAGTTCGAGTGAAGAACCCGGTGATGAGTCTGGAAGCAGTAAAAGGATCCGGACGGCATTCACGAGTACGCAGTTGCTCGAATTAGAAAGGGAGTTTCTCAAGCAATATGTATCTTTCCCGCCTAAGAAGAATCGAGATAGCAACTTGTCTTCGCTGTCGGAAAAACAGGTCAAAATTTGGTTCCAGAATCGACGGGTGAAGCATAAAAAGGAAGAAACCGGCGGCGGAGATCAGAAATGTACTTGCCTCAGATCCTGCTCGAACAGAAACAAAGACGAACAGTGTACTCCCCAGAAGGAATCTTCAGGATCACCAACGCACTCTCTTCACTCGCCCACCTTGCATTCGCCGACGAACAAACTTCACTCGCCGACGCACAAAATCCACTCGCCCACTCCGATTCATCCTCAAATCAACCACAGGCCTCAGATTCCTCAAAACCTCCAAACAGTCATAAGATAAATGAATATTTTCGTGCCTATTTCGTTACCAATAGTCGTTTTTTTGAGACTGAAGTTTCATTAATTTTCTGTGATTATGCCTTGAACTGCTCCAAAACTTTAAAAATTATCTAAGTGAACTTGTGTATATTTTATTTGTATATTTTGTAAAGTTTATAATATGTGAAATATAGATAATTTATTTTGAATATTTGTTTTCAATTTAACCCATTATCTCATACTTTTGTGAACTATTGCTGCGAAAGGATATGAAAAAGCGGTCCTAGAATTGTCGCACATGCTTTTTCAAAATTTTTCCGGGAGTTTTCCTGGTTTTCCACCGAGAAACCCCTCGCACATGATTGTGGGACTTTTTCTCGTTTTTCAAACCTCAAAACCCAATAACTGGATTTTCATGAGTTTTTCCACCGAGAAAACCCTCGCACATGATTGGGACGTCGTTTTCAAACCCTCAAAACCCAATTTACATGATTTTCCTGGTTTTCCACGAGAAAACCCTCGCACATGATTGTGGGACTTTTCGTTTTTCAAACCCTAAAACCCAATACTGTTTATCAGTTTTTCCTGGTTTTCCACCGAGAAAACCCTCGCACATGATTGTGGGTTTTCCTCGTTTTTCAAACCCCAAAACCCAATTTACTGGATTTTCATGAGTTTTCCACGAAAACCCCGCACATGATGTGGGACTTTTTCCTCGTTTTTCAAACCCCCAAAACCCCAATTTACTGGATTTTTATGATTTTCCACCGAGAAAACCCTCGGCATGATTGCGGTACTTTTTCCTCGTTTTCAAACCCTCAAACCCCAATTTACTGGATTTTCATGAGTTTTTCCACCGAGAAAACCCTCGCAATTGATTGGGACTTTTTCCTCTTTTTCAAACCCTCAAAACCCAATTTAATGGTTTTGAGTTTCACCAAAAAACCCTCCTGATTGTGGTACTTTGTGCGTTTTTCAAACCCAAAACCCCAATTTCTGGATTTTCATGAGTTTTTGAGAAAACCCTTTCACACATTTGTGCGTTTTCTGGTTTTTCAAGCCTTAAAAAACCCCTATTTTCGGTTTTCCGAGGGTCCTAAATTTATTTATTTTTTGAACGGTAGTTTTCTTAACGAGAAACCTATTTAAAAAAATTTTGGCGTCTCTAACTCTTTTGGCTTTCCAAGAACTGATTCTAAAATTCCTACCAAAAATGACCCCAAAGAAAAGGAGAAATTCAGATTTTTTTAAATGAATAAATTAAGAACTTCGCCTCCAGGGACCCAAATCTTTCTCCCATTGTCGCCACCACAACAAAAAGAAAACCCCCGGCAAACATGTTTTCAGGTTTGTCTCCTTAGCAGATGGACAGATTACCGTCTTATTCAACATAATCCTCAGCTTTTTAAACCCATTTCTTCTACCCAGTAGCTAGAGTTCTCTTGTGGAAAAACAAGAAAAGTCTTTTTAGTACCGAAACTCGCCGCCTGAAGGCCTTTTTTCCCTTCCGCCCGCCCTATTTAACTTTATTACCCATCTTTGTGATCTAATATTTCATTTAAACGCTTTCTTTATACACGAAATGTTTCATATAATCTTATTTTGCACTCATACGTCATTGATGTTATTATTTGATCAGCCAAGCTCTTTAATGTCAAAGGATACCGAAAAAATCAGGGCTATTATTATTCTAATTAAATCAAAAGCCTAATTATCACTAAAATTTTTCTATTTTATCTTTCAGGTTTTTTTGCGTCTGTATCATTATTAAATTCCTTATTTTTGGGCGTTGAAGGGCGTTTTTAAGGGCGTTTGAAGGAGAAGCCCAAAATTTAGCTTGATTTTTGAGCGAATTATCGCTCATTTGGCAGAGAAATTTTTAGAGGTATTCGAGAGTTTCCTGCCCTTTTAGAACGAGAAACCCCATTTTTCGGCTTTTCGTTGCCCTTTTGGCAATTTTTATTTTTCCAAAAGTTTTAAAAATATTTTAAATCGTTTCATATTATGAGGGAAAGGTCGCGTGAAATAAAAGAATAGATTTCCCTCTTACATTGTTGATAACGCGGGCCAATTTCTAGATTAGAGACGATTCTTTTTTTGGGGTTAGCCTGCAAGATGGAGATAACGGTTCGACTGTTTCAGACCTTTTTCCATTTCCGATCTACCTTTCGGGAGTATCTTCCCTTTAGGAAATCCACATCCGTGACCAGACTTCTTTCGCCGACCAATAAAATTTTACCCAACCTTCCTCCCATCTCAAAACCCTATTGAAGGATTGAATAACTTTTCCGACATGTTTTTTTTTTCCTCCGACTTGAAAAGATTTCCAAAGAAACCATTTCAATGTCAAAACCAGCCGAAAGGTTTTTTTACCGATTTATTTTTTTTATAAACAAAAAAGTCACAAGTGTCATATGGGCGTGAATGTAACGAGATACCTAAGCAGATGCCTCATAATTGTCAATTAAAGGACGATTGTTGAACTTCACCCTATCCCTTACCAAGCTTCCATATGTTAATTAACATAATATCCACAGAATGACATTTTAAATTTAATTTGACTTTTAATTTGTAAATGTCATTTTAGTTATTGGAGAGTTCAGAACCCGGTTAACCGATATGACGGCCCTTTCAGCGATCACCAAACCCGAGCTATAAATGTCATCATTTCAATCCGTAGGAATTATGATTTTTTTCTCTCTCAAAAACCATCAATGTCGAGCCGTTACATTTTTTACTTTAAAGCTAGGCGGATTCCAATCTTGTCAAAAATGTAATGCAAAGATTAAATATTGAAAATAGGAAATGAGGGAGGGAATAAAAAAAAATGGTTTCGGACCTAATATGCCTCATCAGGAGTACTATTTTCTTATTTTTGCATACTCTTTAGTCCCACCTTATTAGGCGGAAACCGGTTTAGGAATTAGCTGGAAACCTGGGATTAAGGAAAAACTGGAAGAATGAAAAGGGCCAATCGTCTAAAAAAACAAGGAAAACGCCGGTAAAAAGTGAAGTCTGGGTGAAGAACAGATGCAAACGCCTAAAAATGCAGTAAAAGGGCGATTTTTGGTCCAATGCATTGCATTGGCGAAATATCAAGTTTTAAGGTTTTGGTCGTTTCGCCATAATCGCGTTTTAAACGTCGAAAATAGGCTTGCTCTTTCGCTGCCCCTAGTTTATGGTGAATGTATATGCCCAAACGACAGAAACAGTTTTATGCCGAAACAAGTTCTTTAAAATGAAAGTTTCCTTCATGTTCAACTGCTTTATGTTGAAACGACAATTGTTAAATCTATTTTATGGTGAGATGTATTATGTTCAAATGCATTATAGTGAACGTTTCCAACTATTTTCTTTAAGTTGTGTGGCCGATTTTTTAAGGTAACTCGCGATTTCTGCTATTTTATGGCCAAATTCATTATGGCGAACTGCATTATGTCGACGAGTTTACACTCCCGGTAAACAGGAAGATTCTTGGCTGGAGAGAAAAATCGAAGAAAAGTCCGATAAAAGGACGTTTTTGGCAGTAAAAATTTAGGTTTTTCGTTTCGCCGTAATGGCGTTTAAAACGGCGAAAATAGGCTTGCTGCTTTGGCTGTCCCTAGTTAATGGTGAGATATTATGCACAAACGACAGAAACAGTTTTATAGCGAAACGACAAGTTTTTAAAATGAAAGTTTCCTTTACGTTCAACTGCGTTATGTTGAAACGACAAATTTTATGTCGAACGACATTTGTTAAATCTCTTCTTTATGTTTTATTATTCAAATTCATTATGTTGAGTTTTGATTTTTTATGTGAACGGTAAGCAATTTTTGCTATTTATGGTTCAAATGCATTATGGCGAACCCCATTATGTCGACAAGTACACACTAATAGAAAAAATGATAAAACGAAGAAACTTCTGTTCCAGAAAAGTTGGCTCCAAAAATCCAGTTTCTTGGCCGAAAAACTGCAGAAAACAGAAAATTCCCTTCACTACTTAAAAAAAAAAAAAAAATAAAAGATCCATGTAAAAACATGGTTTTATGTCCATTATTTTTATAAAATTTTAACATGACAGAACCTCGAGGGAGCTTCGAAAAATAATTACCACGGCAACCATAATCCTTGCGGACTTCCTTCCTATTTTATCCCCACCGATTTAATTTAACTCAATTTAATCCAATAAAGAATTTCACTTAATTTAAAAGTTCCTTTTATTCGAGAAAACCACAATCTCGTTACTTTGAACTGTTTAAATTGGTGTTTTTAAATTATTTTTCTCCGGATTCTTCTTTATAAACCGAAAATTGTGCGTTTCTATATTTCCCATATTGATTTTAAATATTTTTTTATTGTTGCAGATTATAAAAAATTATTTTATTGTTTTGTAAGCTTCGGGGAGAGTTCCCTCAGTTTAATTGGATTTGTAAAGGGCTTGAATTGAAATATGAAATTATTTTTGTCCCTTTTACACGCCTTCAGTCTTTCATCGCTCATTTTCTTTAAAAATCCGTTGAAAATTTTTAAAATAATGAACATTTTTCCGTTAAAGGAGTTTGATTGGAAATAAAGGGAAAAGATGTGGCATTTTTTATTTTATTGTCATGTATTCATTTCTCACCCTTTTGACGGATCACTTCAGTCATGTACGTTACAAGTAGACCCTTCAAAATGAAAGATTGTATCTCATTTATGAATGTCAATTAAAAGCCTTTCCCAAGGATTTAAAGCGAATTGTTTAGCGTTTTTTATATCTATTTTATTAATTGTTGGGGTTGTAATGTCTATTGTGTTCAAGGGATGGGGCAAAACCCTCCGTCGGTCACTAAAAAAATTTCAAAGATATTAATTGCTACTTTTGTGTCTTTATGTAAATTGAAGAATTCTAGGAATCCAAATTTTTTCATTCTGGCGTTTGATTCGAGTTGTTCTTTTTGGATGATATGTTTTCTATCCCTGTTTTTGGCCCAAAAATCTTTTGTCGGCGATTTCCTTGATTTTTTAAGCTAGAAACCCTCCGTCTTTCTAAATTTTTTTCGCTTTTTTTGGCCAAAAATCACTTTTTAAATTGGATTTTTAGGCTTTTACCTAAATTTTTACGGCCAAAAAACGTCTTTTATCGGACTTTTCTTTGATTTTTCTTTCCTGCCAAGAATATCCCTGTTTACCGGACTTCTTGCATAATGCAGTTCGCCATAATGCATTTGACCAAAAATAGCAGAAATCGTGAGTTCAGCTTAAAAAATCGGCCACACAACTTAAAGAAAATAGCCGAAAACGTTCACATAATGAATTTGAACAATACATCTCACCATAAAGAAGATTTAAAACGTCGTTTCGACATAAAATTTTTCGTTTCAACAAAGCAGTTGAACATGAAGGAAACTTCATTTTAAAGAACTTTTCGTTTCGCCATAAAATGTTCTGTCGTTTGGGCATAATACATCTCACCATAAACTAGGGACAGCGAAAGAGCAAACCTATTTTCGAAGTTTAAAACACGATTATGACGAAACGACAAAAACCTTAAAACAGTTCACCATAATGCAATTCGCACATCCTCGCGAGAGAAAAAAATTAACCCCCTTGTGTCAAAAAACGAGCTGATCCCATTGGCTCCCTGGTTGCTTTTCCTAGTTTATGGTGAGATGCTTTATGTTGAATTGCATTATGGTGAACTGTCAAGTTTTTTTGTCGTTTTGCCATAATCGCCTTTTTTTCTCTTTTGGTGTCCCTTGTTTATTATGCCCTGAAACAGTTTATGGCGAAGCAACAAGTTTGAAAAGAGGCTTTTATGGTGAGGTTATCGTGACTTGCACTTTTATGTCGACTTGCATTTTTTGAAAAAGTCGTTTATGCCGAAACGCTTTATGTTGAAATGCATTTTGCTCAAAATTTTTGAACTTTGTTAAATTGCATTATGCCGCCGAATTTCTTTTGTTCAACTGCTTTAGGATGAAATGCGTTATGTTAAACGGTGGTCTCCCGTTACCGGTAATTCCTGTCCTTATTTTACATTTAGTGGGGAAAGATCGTCACGAAAAAAGAATCCAAGATAGTTAATTTACTTTTGTATCTTAATTTAAGAATTCTAGGAATTGAAAAAGAAATTTTCGCATCTGGCGCTTGATTCGAATCGGTCGTAAAGTTGTTGAAAAAAAATATAAAAACTGAAGAGGAGCGGGTCATGTGAATGTTGTTTAACAATCGAAAATGTGTAGGCCGGTGCAACAAACATGGGAAAGCTCCTTTTGTCCTCGCGAAAGGCGACAATTGCCGTCGGAACGTTTTCAAAGACCGAGCCACTTCAACGGCGACCTTTTCAATGTTTAAACACTTAAGGATTTCCCTCATCCTTAATTTTTAAAAAAGGGAACACCTGAAATCGACGGAAAATCAACAATGGAACAACCCCCATTGTTCCATAGTAAAAACGCTTCAATTGATAATTGGATGAAAATTCTAATGAAAAATGAAAAGAATCAATAATTAAGAGCCCATCAAACAATACATTTTGAAATATGAACAATCGGTTTTTTTTATCCTACCTAAACCTTTTCATATAAAATATATGCTTTTAATAATGAAAAACAGAAAAATTGAAATCCCATAAAATGAAGTTTTTAGGTGAATAAGGAGCTTGCCACTAGGGTTGATTCGATATTTCCTTCGATTTATCCTACGATATCGTTATATCGGATAAAATATCGGAAAAAATATCGGATGAACCGATATAGAAGGGGAATATCGGATGAACCGATATATCGGAAGGGGAATATCGGATGAACCGATATATCGGAAGGGGAATATCGGATGAACCGATATATCGGAAGGGGAATATCGGATGAACCGATATCGGAAGGGGAATATCGGATGAACCGATATATCGGAAGGAAAATGTCGGATGAACCGATATCGGAAGGAAATATCGCAAATATCGGAAGGAGAATATCGCGATAATTCCGAAATATCGTGATATATCGCGATATATCGCATCGTTAACAGTTATGTGTTGCCCCACTTTTCTTTCGGATTCATATCGTAAAAATTTTTATCGGTTTCAATATTTTTTCGTATTAATATCGGTAAGGAATATCGTATCGGATAATATTGGAAGGAAAATATCGGATGAACCGATATCGGAAGGAAAATATCGGTACAAATATCTCAAATATTGGAAGGAAAATATCGATATTCCGAATATCGGAAGTATCGCAACAACCTACTTGCTACGACGGAATGAAAAAAAAAAAAAGAGGTTGATTCGAATTTCGGACAAACAGCACAATGGGCTGTAAAAT